>VOPJ01004059.1:0-17676 GCA_014673585.1 Semibalanus balanoides
GAAACCCCGCTGACATAATGTGCCCCGTGACAGAACGTGCCCCGTTCTCCCCTACATCTAAATTGGACAAACATTAACACATTTACTTAAGAAAGATCTAAGCGGCTTTACCAGGGACAACTTGCTTTTAAGCAGTTTTTAAAGGAAATAGTTCACCTTGTATTTTTTTCAAACAGGATTTGATCATATTTTGAAATACAACTTCTTTTCATATTGTCAAAAATTGTCATGCATCGCGCTGATTCAGAAAAGAAGGGCGTACATTTTTAATTTTATCAAAACTTTATGCGTACTCTCCCCAACGTGAAACGTGGCTCAGCCAATCAGATATTCGAAACTAGTCGCGTAATATTACTGTATAGCCTCTTCCCAGGGGTAGAAGGTCCATATTCTTGACATTCTTTATTTATGGCCCACATTCCTTCGATAAAAAGTCAAATATATTAGGCTGGAGAGCCCTTTCAGCCCAGAAAACTTGCTGTTATGGGCTCTTCAACACGGGCTACAAACTGCTATCTCAGTTCAAAACCCATGTTAAAGGTGAACTATTTTCTTTAACTCGGGCTGTGCGAAATCTTTGTAGTACCAGGGGAGGCATCTGAGAACCCCACACACAAACACACAATAAAATGATTCATGTGGGAATTAGGTAGAATCCACAAATGCCGTTAGAAACCTCGTCTAAATACATGTCAAAAATGCTACTTTGATCAGTCAAACACTGTGGCTGTTGGACTGTTTCGACAAGTGAACACTTTGTTTTGAGGAGGGTGGGCATTTGACGTACCTGATGAAATCGTCTGAGATAACCCTAGTAAAGATACGCAAATTATTGAGTAAAATAGGTGGGCGTCCGCACATCCAACCCACCTCCAATGATTTTCAGATTGGTGTTGGCAAAATCCTGGCACACAGCCCAATTGTATTCGTCGATATGCGGTGAAATGGGTGGATATTCATCGAAGTATGTATGGCATAGCAAGGTCGGGAACCCTGGGCGGGGGGGGGGGGGCTGAAGGCCACAGAAGAGACAAAGAGCTAAAACTTTACGAAGGAGAGAAATATTGCTTCGTCGATATTCCCCGGTCTTGTCATGTGATGTTATTCATTTTTTGGTGATAGTGTAAGTTCCTAGAACCTACGACATGTTCAGAAGCTTATTTTCCACGGATCACCGTGTCTGAAACATTGGTAAATGTATAGGTATGTCAGATAACTGACCTACGCAAGAATTAAGGGAGAACCCAGAACTGCAAAACAATCTGGCTGCGAAGTCCCCCAAAATATCAAACCAAACTCATCGGCCGGTTTGCTTCTTATTGATAAATGTTTTTTTTTCGTTAAGGTTCCTTGACTTTTAGTTAACTTTTGAAGTACTTGTTTTATTTTTTCCTGATTCCAGGCGGTTTGTGGGCTTTGACCATTTGACCCCTTCCAGATCAGCCATTGGCCAGAAGACATTAAGGGAGCTAAAAGCATCTTTTGGGGGTCAAACTCCATATGGAGGCGCAGAGGGTCACCCCAAACCTTTATAAATTGACACCTGTGCTCCACGCCAATTTCGAACCGACGTGACAAGGGACAAATCCGTTCCCAAGATCTTAAAGGTACGCTAGGTAGATTGAAACGGCGTATTGTTGGTTAAAAAAGTTGGGAAAAAAAGTTTCAGTAACACTTTTATTATAAACTTGAACAGACTGCAAGTGTACAGTCGTATGTTACCTATATCAATTTTGCTCACACTAGGGGGGAAAATTTTGTCATTGGGAAGGGAGTCAGCAGTCACTGTGAGGGGCATTTGCTCCCCCATTAACATGATATCCACGGCTATGCAGTAGGTACAGTAAAAAAGCGTCACGTGACTTAAGGAAGTTTGCATAGGCTATCGATGCATCATATATAATATTATTATGCCCGCTCACGTCGAATTAATTCATTTTCACTGCGAGGGCAAATCAGCTCCACTGGGGAGGCAAATGCCGTCACTGGGGGGCAATTGCCCCCCAGTTAACATGTTATCCGAGGCCCTGCGGCGAATACCATGACGACGCGAAGACGGAGCCAAAGCTTGACATTAAACGGCGCACATCGGTTATACCAGTCCTAGTGGGTCCGCTGACAGTCATTGAATAACGTGACGTACGACGTCCGGGTCAAATGGTAAGATATGTTTGAGTTCTTGGCGTAATTATCCGTCGCAAGAGCCTCATATGCGACTTTTTTATCGGCTCCCAGGCGCTCTCAGAGGTACATGCAGCTCCCCGTAAAGCAAAAGTGAAATTGTATAGCAAGGGTCAAGGTTTAAGGTCAGGTCAAATCAGGTCACTATTAACGAGAATCATGAGCTTGGAGCAACTGTTTTTATGGTTAATCTACGCATACAATCGATTGTATCAGCCATTTAAAACACTGTGGTCCTAGAACGCCGTTCTTAGGTTCGAATATTCAGGCCAAAAAACGTCAAATTTAAAATGAATAAATATAAATACGCAAAATACAGTGTTTCATAACGAGGTTTTGTCTAAAAAACACAGAGATGGGGTGCCATTTAATTTTTTTCGTGTATGCATGGTAAAAAGAACAACATCCTTTCAAAAATGCCGTTAATGAGTCATAGAAGATCTGATACTTCGGGAAGCATATCAGTGATTCAAAATGGCAGATATTTGAGCTTTGGAAATTTGGGTGTGTGGGCATGTCAACAGTACGTTTGGTTTGTCTTACATATGCTTCCATTTTTAGAAAATTATTACAAAAATGTGAATTTGTTGAAGGGCTTTTCCCCTCAAAAATCGTGTCTTTTGCCATTTTTTGGGTCAAAATCGCAACAAAATTGTATATCTATATCCGAGACTGCTGTTTGTTTACCCCTTATCATTTGCTATCTTTGGAACGTCCCTTTGAATTGTCATTTTACATAAGAAATTACCTTTGTAACAGCCTGGTTGATCTAGCTGAATATTTGCTGAATTGATTATGCGTGTTAGATTCTTAGCTGATAGTGACGTCACTGACACACGACTTGAACCAAAGGTCCGTGTGGTATGTGAACTCACTCAAGTGTGATATATTGCGAGAAAAAATAAACGTTCGACGATTTAACAATAATTGCAAGCTGAAACGTGAGAGTTTAGAATGTATCTATAAGGGATATATTTAAGTTTCGCGTTGATAGCGCGTGTAGTTTTTTGGTATTGGGAAAATTCCTCAGGGGTCACAATTCCTTCGTTTTTCGCCCCCAGCCAGCGGCGTTAACCCTATTCCAGAATTACGGTTAACTGCGGATTAGAGTACTGCCCCCCACATATGGACGTTCGAGAACCGGGCGACGATTTTTACGATTCGTCATGGACATATCTTTTCTTTTGAACCGTATTTTGTATTTTGTTGTGTAAAGATGGGGCTCGAGGGGTAATAAATACGAATATTGCAAGGTATTTTTTTAAAGGTCATTGCGGCCGTGTGGTTAAACCAATTTCCATGCTCGAAACACTTTTAAGCTTTCAATGTACTGGTCTCTTATATTAATATATCAAAAGAAATATTATCAAAATGAAAAATAATACACGTATTCAGGGAATGTAAAATAGGGGGGATTTTCTGATAACATAACATTACAAATTTGTGCTGACCGTAACTGCTTGGTAAGATATGAATGTTGCATGTGTTTTTTGCTGTAATTTGTTAAATTTGATGTATTGCGCATAGGTGGATCCAGGTAAACATTGTGCGAGGCAGCATGTGTGGAACGCCTCATATCGTGTTATTACTAGTTTGAAGTTAGACCTTATTGGGCGGAGGGTATCGCCTCCAATTTTATGTACCTGAGTGCGCCACTGCCCCAAAATGTGTACAATCCAAGTATGTATGATGTAAATGTGTAAAATATAAAAGTGACATCTATTCTGACGCATGTATAACACCGCAAACTACGAAGGAAGCATGTGCCGCACAACGGCTTTCGTAGCACCCTCTCAAAAACATGAGCCTGACACCGCCTCTGCTTGGCAGCCTTTTCCCAAATTCTGACACAACAGCCAACAGGTGCCATTAAATTCTAGAAAAGTTATGAAAGGTTCTACGACGCTAGGTCTCACGCTTTGGAGGCAGCAAGCGAAAAAAGACTGGGGAAAGAATCTGACCCTCATCATCATCATCATATATTTATTTGCCTTGACATGAAACTCATGGTGGACACATTTAAACACAGTCATTTACAGTCAGTCACATTTATACAGTCACATTTATACACAGTCATCAAGGCAAAAGGAACGGTGCATAAGCTTACGCTTAAATCGAAGCACCTATTCCCTGAACACGTAATGCTACTTGACTTATATCTGACCGCCACCGACGCGCTGGTGAGGTCTGACAGACAATCGCAATCTGTTCACCCGCGCTACCATCCGGGTCGTGGACGCGTCCCGCCAGATTTAACTATTTTTCGAGACGTTTTGTTTTTATGATGCAATTTTGGAACTCAGAGGCCACCCTGGAGCCGTCGCTGGTGCTGAGGTCCGTGCCGTGGAGAAGTGAGTCTAACTGTGTGTGTGTGTTTGTGTGTGGAGTGCTTCGAAATCTCGTTGTAGTGTGTCTTCTATGTTTGTAAGTGTGTTCGGTATTGGTGGAACTGCGGGCATTGCAGTGTAAAGTGTAGTGTATTTTCTGAAGAATGGCCGCACACACACTGTGGGCTCGAGCATTTTTTTTAACTTTATATTGGTGCGCATTGAGGTGGGACATACCCAGCCTCAACTGAGTGTGGAAATGGTTATCTTTTAAGGAGCCTAAGGCGAAGAAGGGTGGCTGGTTTTCCACACCCATCCACTGTATGAGAGCTGCTTTCCCTATTCCCCTATTCCCTTCGCAGGGAATAGGGTTAAAATAATATATTCACCCTTCTGAAATTGTCAAATGTCAAAATAGTCTGGTTCTAGTGAAAGTTATTAATCCCATGCTTTCAAAGGCGCAACCAAGGGGGTGGGACACACGGTCCCGTGCCCCCTTACAAAATGCGGGGCTCCCTCTGATGTGGCCCCGTGGGACCCCTCTGGGGCGGCCACGTGGGGGGCTCCTCTGAGGCAGCCTCGAGGGGCCCCTCTGAAGCGGCCTCGTGGGGCCCCTCTTAGGCGGCCTCGTGGGGCCCCTCTGAGGCAGGCACGTACCTATAGACAGGATTTCGCCCGGGGTGGCGTTGCCTATAAATAATCCCCTTCCAGAGCGTTTAAAGGGCCATCTCCCGATCGTTGAAAGGGCCCCAGTGGGAACTGAGTCCCTCCGTGCTGACTAATACCAATAAGGCATGTTCAGGGGCCCTTTTGACCAGTCCAGGGACCCTTCTAGTCTGGTCAAGGGCCCCTCCTGACCTACATAAGGTCCCTTTTAATTTCCCAGGAGCCCTCAGGTCTGTGCAGGGGCCCTTAAGACCTGGTAAGGAACTGCTCTGGCTGCTTTGTCACCCTACCGACATTCCCAGGGGCCGTCTAACCTGCTCAGGGGCTCCTCCGATCTTCTCCGACCTGCCCAGGCCCAGGGGTCCCTCTGTGCCCAGGGGTCCCTCTGTGCTGGTTACAGGCCCATTCGGCATGTTCAAGACTCTTTTACTCTTTTGAATCGCCCAGGGACCCTTTTGGTATAGCCAGAGGCCCCTCTGACCTCAACAGGGGCCTTCTGGTCTTTCAGAGAGGGTCCTGTTGGGCGGTGGCCCTAAAGGGCCTCTGAAGTGCTCTAAGCTCTCCAAAGACCATGCTTATCGTGGTCTCCAGACTTTTGATAGTGTCCATGATACCGCGCTTCGCAGTCTCGTCGGCCTATTTGGCGCTGCGCTCACGAAAAGGTCCCTGGCCTCAGGGAGTGGGGGGGGGAGGGTGGCGGCCACTCCCTGGCTACACTCCTGCTCAGAGGCGGCCTGGTGGGGTCCTTCTGAGGTTGCCCCGTGTGGCCCCTGTTTTGTTGTGTTTCAAAATGAAAACAATACAATGAAAGTCAAAGTTTTACATTATATATTTCAATCTGCAGGGGCCAGAGGCACACACAAGGGGCGCACAAGCCCGTACCTCCTTACGAAATGTGGCCCCCTAGGCCCCTATGAGACAGCCCGGTGGGCCTCTGTCCGGTTGTTCAGGAATTTTATTTTAAAAGACACAATTATATTTGGGTTGGGAACGCAATTTTATCAGCCGTTTAAAAACTGGTGACCCTAGATTTATCTTTATGACCTTCTCAAAGGCAGATCCAGTGAGGCCAACGGGGCCATGCCCCCCAAGACCTTTCAATGGGGCTTAACTATATTTTGCCCCCCCCCCAAACGGGGAAGAAAATTAAAAATTTATCGTAAAAAATGCCTTTGCAGCAATCAAAATTCAGATATCCACAGATAAAAAATCGTGACGCTTCGCGGCATGACATAAATTTTCCAATTGTGAACACAAATTATCGCAAAACTGTCTTTGCAGCAGTCAAAAGCCAGCAATGCCCAGCCAAAAGTGGACAATTTCGTTATGCTTCGCAGCGCGACACAAGTTTTCCAATTGCATATATAAATTTGGAAAATGGGAAAATGAATTACATTTCTTGCAGATGCTCTCCTTGGCACCACAGTGAGGCGGTAAGTGCTCCCTTCATAAAAATGTTAGCTTTCAAGCGGGCTACATGTTTAGCTTGTCTGCTGAGTTGCGAAAAAAGGCGACGCGAGCGCAAAGACGCGGACATCGGTACCCGGAAGCTGCTCCAAAGGTACCCAACTTGCTGGACTGAAGAGCTAATAGTGGGACCAGGCCAGGACCATCTCCCGGAGCCATCTCTTCCCAGGCTCCTCCAGATCCGCAAGGATCATTTATGTGCGGAAAAGTCGTTCTGCCTCTTGTTTTTTTTTAAACCATTTGCACTGTTACCAGTTGTTTGTTACAGTTCGATACATATTTAAACAGTTATTATTATCCTATGTACCATTGAGCGCTGACTGGCATCAGTCATCGTGATTTATCATCCGAAGAATATGTATATGAAAAACTACTTTTATTTATGTTTTTTATCAGACCAAGATGTACAACTAAATACACAGGGATGTGCAACCAGGATCATGTTTTTGGGGAGCACCGAACTTCTCGCAAACAACACAAACTGTCTTATATTTTTTGATGTATCGCATTAACATTGACCAGCCCACCATCAACACATTTTTCAACTCACAAAGTATCTATGGGTGATTTTTAATTGGAAATCGGTTCACAATTGATAACAATTATCTATTTATAACATATCCACCAGAGTGAGTTTACCCATTGGCATTGAGTGAAATCCATTAGTTTCTAGTTAGTACTGAATATGCTTCTATTGCGGAGAATATTGCAGCTACCGGTTCGAGCTACCCATCAACAGTTGGGCCTTTTGAAGAACATTGTCTCCATTATTTTAAAATTGAAATGCAATGAAAACTGACAAAGAAAATTGACATTCATTTCAAAATTGATCAAGTTTACCTTTCGGTGGCGGACGGGGCGGACGCAAGGTAACTGAAATACTGGGCGGACGGTTCAAAAAGCGAAAACGAAGTGTGGTGGAAATCACAGTTGAGTAACTTCTTATGACGTATAAAAAACGTCACGAAAATTGTCCTTTTAAAATACGCCCGAATATGCCCAACGTTTTTTGCGTTCATACTCAGCAACTAGGTCGTTTTGTAGGGAAAATGTTCAGATTTGGAGGTTTCTCAGTACACCCAATAATCTGGCTATCTCAGTTAAAACCAGAGACTATCATGGGTGCCCAAACCCCAAGCCCTGCCGAAACCCATGAACACCGAGCCCATACCCAGACGAGACCCATTCAAATTTATAATATTGAAACCCATGCCCATTGGGGCCCATTCAGATAAGGCATTTTTTTTTAACGAAATTCGCAACCATTACCCTAGCATCTTGACTTTCATAATATTAACGATAAATAATGTTAGGCATTTGTGTGTTGCTGCTGATTTGAAATTATCGAACACTTTGTGGTCAACATTATCATATTGGATTCAAACCAAGGATCAACATGTTTAACAAATTTACGCCCAACTACCAAATTATTGTTGTCATTATAATTGCCAAAGTATATGTTTAAGGCTTAATCATATAAAAAAAAACATACTTTACCTGAAAAACATCGGTTGTCCAGTTAAAAAATAACTCTTAGCAACATATTCGCAAAATTGCCATACCCATGCCCGCCCAGTACCCATACAATAACAAACATGGCATACCCCAACCCAAAGACATTTGGAAGAATTGAGTGGGCACCCATGGGTGCACCCAGCCCATGATAGTCCCTGGTTAAAACTAATGTTAAAGGTGCTATATTCCCTTTAAGCCAACAATTGCGAAAAGTATAAGGGCTCAGAGGCGTAATTGAGGGGGTCTCTGTACTATGCTCTCCCTTGGGGCGCCGATGGCGCCTTCGTTTTACAAAATGCGCCTCACATTTAGCGAAGGGCGCCGAAAAAGGCGCCGATGACGCTTATTGATGAATTATGTTCAGCGCGCTCCGGCTGAATATGAAACGCGTTTCATTGAATGTAAGGCGCGCTCCGATACACATCTGCGGGCGCCCTCCCACATTAGGGTGGGTCGTGATCACCATTTTTTTCATCATGGCAATCGCTACCGGGTGGTTTCTGATGTTCTTGCATGCGCTGATCACGAATCGACCTCAAAACAACAGTTTATCAAAAATTCGAGGCGCACCGTCGATTGAAAGTTTGCATTTCCATGAAAAACGGATATTTCTCATCTTACACCAAATGCAGCTGTGAGTTTCGGTAATAATGACCATAAATATTATATAATAGATGATCGACAAAAAAGTCGCACCATTTTCAGCTGGAAATCTTCAATTTTGAGTGTAAAATCACTTCTGAAAGCAAGCCATGTAAGCTTCCAAATCATTAATAGATCCGCTAGTGTGCGCCACTGGCTGCATGCATTTCGACGGTGCTCAATATCATCTAAAAAACTAAAATGCATTATATTTTTTTTGTTTTTTTTTTTGCATGCAATAGAAAAAACAATCCAAGCTTCATCTCGCGGGTAGTTCTTTATATAACGTAGCCGAATAGCTCAACATGCCAGAAACTAATGAACGACTACCAATTTACCATAACTTCTTTTGGTTACATGTTTATTGACAGTCGTGTTCGCATTGGATAACACATGCAAGTATGTTGGACACAATATAATAATTATAACAGGTAATGATGTGCTTGAAACAAAGAAACATAAAAAACGAATGATAGCGTCGTCAGCATGCAAGGCTAGATTCCTCCATTTTAACCATAAGTCCCTACTTCATATACGTCTAAACGCAAGCTTCCAGCACAGCCCGTCCTGCCGAGCCCCCCGTCACAGACGCCTTCCGCCTCCGTCGTCAGTCAAAACCGCTCTTTCCTTGATTGATGTAGACAGGTACATTCAGTGTTAACCCACCTCAACGCAGCGCTGATCTCATTTCTATAATCTGATGAAGCACGTGATTCATTTCAGCTTCATTTCGCAGCGCCCAAAAATATAAATAAATTCCTGGATCGGATGCGCTAATTTGAATTGTCCGGGAAGATCAACCTTTCGCCACAGTGGCGTTAGCAAGCTGATCGTGTGTGTACTGGTATGTAGCGAGCTGAGTGCATCCTTTCTTCCGCACACTGCCTGTTCATCCCCAAGCATATAGCTAAAACAAACGTTTTCTGTTGAGCTCATGGGCACTTAGACATGCATCGCCCTAAACAGTGAGATGTGTCACCTTTTCAGCTTCCTCGTTGGCGTTTCAACTGTCGAAATACATGTGAGGTCGGCGATGCCTCTCAGTTGTTGCCTACCACGGTGAGTACCTACTACAGTGTGCGTGTTTACTCATCCACTCATTATGTCTTTCCACGGTGGGTACTTATATACAGTATACGTAACGACCGTGGAAGAATAAACAACAGATGACATTTTTCCAATGCACCTCAGCATGCTTTTCGACATTAAACGCCAACAAGGAAGCCTGAAAACCGTACACACTCCTCGCTGTTCACATGCATGTCCCCGAAATGGCCCACCCAGCCACCCAAAACGTTGTTTACTATATACTTGAGAACAAGCAGTGTAGCGGGAAGAAGCGATGCATCAGCTCGCTTACCACTACCACTACCACCACCGATCAGCTCGCTACCACCGCCACCTGTGCCGGAAACAGGTCGCACTCTTCCGACCACCAAATTATCAAATTAAGCGCAACCTCGATACCAGGAATTTATTATATTTTCGGCGCTCCAGAATGATCTGAAAATCGAACCACCGAGCTAAAGCAGTTATTAGAACATGAGATACACAGCGCGTGCGAGCTGGCTTAACACATGTTCTCCTGTTCAATACTCAATCAACGGAAGAGCGCTTTAACTGACGACGAAGCGCGTGGCGTCTGTGACAGGGCGGCTCGGCAGACGACTGTCGCTGAACAAGCTTCGTTTAGACTATCAAAGTAACTAGCTCACATCAGGAAATATACGCCTGCGTGCCTGACGACCGCTATCCATTTCTTTTTTATGTTCCTTGTTTCAAAGCACTCATAACCTGTATATCTATCATATAGTCAAAATGCGTGCATGTTTATCCAATGAAACACAGACGTCCAATAAACAGTAACCCAAATGAATTAATGTGAATAGTATCGCATCTAAGCCCTCTGCAATGTTGAGCTATTCGGCTACTATATATAAAGAAAAAAACTACCCGCCAGAGATGCATTCTGAAAGTGTCTATTGCATGCAACAAAAGCGAAACATTTCTTACCGCACTTAGTTTACAGAATATTGAGCACCGTCAAAATGCATGCCACCCGGAGGCGCACCACTAGCGCCATCTATCAATCGATTTGGAAGCTTAACATGGCTTGCTTTCAGAAGTGATCATACACTCAAAATTGAAGACTTCCAGATAAAAATGGTGCCACATTCTTGTCAATCATCTATTATATCAATATCTTGGTCATTATTACCGAAACTTACAGCCATTTTGGTGACAGAGGACGAAATGTCCGTTTCATAGAAAGCAACTTCAAATCGACGTGCGCCCTCGAATTTTGAAAAATGTGTTTAGCTCAGATTCGTGATCGCGCATGCAAAAACATCAGAAACCACCCGGTAGCGATTGCCATGATGAAAAAATGGTGATCACGACCCACCCTACTCCCACATACCGTCCAAGCGCCCTCCCAAATACTTCAGAGGTGCCCTCCGATACGCTTCTGAAGGCGACATCCCACATATCTCCAAAGACGACCTCCAATACACCTCTAAAAACACTTTCCCTCATGCTTTCAAAGGCGCCCTTTGATCAACTTCTGAAGGCGCTCTAAAAAATTACCTCCAAAGATGCCTTCCCATATACATCCCAAGTGTCCTCCGATACAAATATGAACGCCCCTCTTACAAACCTCTAAGGCGCCCCCCCCCCACCAATGGCACCTTTGACCACCCTTCCACATATCTACACTCTGCAGAGTGCAGGCTCCAAAGAGCGCCCTCCGATACAGCTCCGATGGCTCTCTCCCAAATACATTCAAACGCATTCTCGAATACACTTTCGGAGGCGTCCTCCGATGCATATCTGAAGGCGCCCTCCGATACACCTCTGAAGGCGCCCTCCCACATACCTCTAAGGGCGCCCAACGATACGATTCACCTCTGAAGGCGCCCTCTCACATAGTCCAAAAGCACCCTCAGACACATATTTCTTAGGTCCGAGGGCGCCCTCCCTACATACCTCTAAAGACGTCATTCGCTTAATGTGAGGCGGAGGCGCCTCTGGTCTCACCGAGGGTGCCTCTGGAGTTTTTTGGAAGGGCAGCCTTGGAGATGTATCTAGGGCGCCTTAGGAGGCATGTTCAAGGAGGGCGCCTTCGAAGGTATGTGGGAGGGTACCTTCAGAAGTGTATCGGAGGGCGCCTTTGGAGGCGTGTGGGATGGCGCCTTCAGAATTACATCGGAGGGCGCCAGTGGAGTTATGACGTAGCCAGGAGAGCGCCATAGGAAATTTGTCGGAGCCTCACCCCATTCCCAACATTATCTTTTGCTGACGGCGCCCTCATGTGAGGGTTTGGCGCCTGTTGAGGGCTTAGTCCCCCTCCTCCTTGGCGGATTTACAAATACGCCACTGTAAGGGCTTGAGTGTTGCCATTGGTGATCCTCTGACATTTTACAAACAGCTCTAGAAGCAGGACGTGATAATTAAATACTTGACCTGAGCTGGCGTATGCTCGCGTAAACGAAATGACGTACCCTACCCATTGATTTAGGACCATGGGGAGGCAACATTTTGAGTTCGTAACTCAGCCTGGAACCTATATCTAACAATGATCAGGATATGATTGTATGTGTTTCTTGAGAAGAGGAAATAAAGTTTAATGCAGCGCCTTGCGTCCACAAAAACTGAATGTTTGAATCGGGACTGTATTTGTTTCAGCACATCCAGTTGTGATAAGCAAAGCGTATTACAGTTGCGAATCACAGGCGACAAGCAGTCCAATCTTAAACGCAATTGATCATCCCTCAGTTCCTTTCGTTCACATACAAACAGCTCACAGTTGACTAATTGTTTAATTAATCACATATCGAATACATGCTTTCATAATGCAACACATGTTTTCGCAGCTGCACATTATTATTGGATGCAGATGAGGCAACGATGGGGTGCACCACACGGTCGGTAACCCAACGATGATTGGCTCGACATAACTTTTGCCGGCAGTGAACTCTTCCAATACCCATCGGAAAAGAAGGTATCATCGTCGTTAGAATGTCAGTTGTTAGAATGTCCACTCAGTTCAGTCTCACGGTTCAACGCAAGCGGCAGTCGCGCACAGCTCTAGAGGCCTGTTACCGATTAACCAAGGACTCAGGACCTCACTAGGCGACTACCCAAAAATAAAACAACAACAAAAACAAACAAAAAAGCGGCAGCACGTCGCTACCCCGCCACGCCCGTTGAGCGAAAAGGAGTCTGGGGTAGGGCCACTGACCTCCCCGGCGCCTCAGGGGTCACCTTAAACGCCCATTTCCGACTGACTCGTTCCTGGGTTGCCGCACAAGCAAACTAAACTTGCGTGTAAACGTGGCGCTTAACAAAACGCTCAACAGGGTAAATATTTTGTTCATTATTGCTTCTTTATAAATAGCATGTCTGGCATATTTCCAATTTGATTTTATTTAGAAACTCTGGCCACTGCATTCACGCCAAACCAAACTTTTAACGCTGCACTAACTACAAAACCTTTACTACAACTCCCCCATTACATCTTACTCGAGGGATAGGAGTTGTTATACTACATATGCATCATGCGCAAGGGGTCCTTGTAATATTGTCCACTGGCACGAAACGTAAAACTAATGAACGGTTATCGAGAAAATGCAGGTGAAACTTAGCCGATGAGTAGGTACAGTTAAATTCTGGTATGCAACACAAACTAATATCATCCACAGAGACAATGCGGGATTGTTCATGGTAAAAAATACCATCTGTGCAGCGGCGGCGGCGGAGTTACGTGATCGATCTGCCACTGTGTGAGTGTTAACGTATTTATTCCTTCACATGTCCACCGTTTAGTCAATGAGGAGGGGCCGTAATAACCACGAGTTTATCGTGCATGGTCTTAATATATGTCTGAGTCTGAGTCTGAGTCTGAGTCGGAGTCGGAGTCGGAGTCGGAGTCAGAGTCGGAGTCGGAGTCGGAGTCGGAGTCGGAGTCGGATTCGGATTCGGAGTCGGAGTCGGAGTCGGAGTCGGAGTCGGAGTCGGAATGATACCACTCGCTCTGCTCTCATCAAATGTGCAATTAGATTATTGCGAAACGCAATCAATCAGCACAGTGTGTTTGTATGGCTCATTTAGGTAATTAAGTCGACTAAAGTGTTTCATTTAATATGTCGGGAGTGTTTTCCTTATTATTATAAGCAGAAGCGGCATTCTGGTTAATGCTGCAGCTGGTGTTCGGTTTTAGTTTTACATCTCGTCTTTTCTCAGTTCTGAGCTTCTGTATAGCAGCTTCGAGGAAAAACAACTGTTTGGTCGTGTTAGCTCGCCAAGGTCGTTATAAATCAATGTCCTTGACAAAAAAGCGCTCTAGCACTGGTAGCGCAACCTCTTATCGAAGTGGGAGCATGACGTCACAATCGCAGTACGGCAAACACAACCCATCCAACTCAAGCACAAGCACAGTCTACCCAAAAGATCTATATAATCTGATTTCGATAACAATACCACAGTGGTGTGTATTCGTGACAGGAACACGATTACGGTTCGGACAACAACACAGCTGCCATTGTCGCCGCCGCCACCCCTTTTTCGCCTTTCCCAGCGAGTGGCACACACACACACACACATACACACACACACACACACACACACACACCTACACACACCCGCACACACCCACCCCCACCCCCACACACACACACTGCTGGTGCTGGCCGTTCAATGGTGCTGCTATTAGCCAGCGACACCGACGCTGCTTGCCGTCCGCTGGTCTCGTGTCGGTGATCACGAGCTGCGTGTGTCCCTGCTCCTGTTCCTGTTGATGTCGATGTTCGTACTGATGAGGATCACGCTGTGCAGCAGTAGCAGCAGCACGTTCATCAGACCGAAGATGCTCCGCTTGTGACGCACCGGAGACGGCGTGCCAGGCCACGTCACCTCTGCTGATGTTCCTTCCGCTCCTGTGTCTGCTGCTGCTGTTGCTGTAGATGCCGGCAATGCTTCAGCGGGGCTCACTGTGGTACTGCCATCCTTCCCCAGTGCCGCCATTGAGACACTAGTAGTGGACGTCATAAGAGCCGTCCTGGTTGGCGGTCTGGGTCGGGAGGTCACTGACCGCCACAGCAGGCAGTAGGTGAAGATCAACGTCACAAACGCTGCAACCTTCATCGCTGAAGATGCCCTTGATCACCTCTCCAGCAGAGTGGGGTGTCTTGCCGTCTTCAGCGACCTCTGCTGCATGATGAAGTTTTCGTTGTTGTTGTTGTTGTTGTCGTTGTTATTGTTGTTGTTATTATTGTTGTTATTGTTGTTATTGTTGATGTTGTTACTGATATCTATCACGGCGTTGAAGCAGACGAGCAGGAAGTTGAGGAGGCTGAAGATGCTGCTGCTGTCGGAGCGTGCCGTTCTGTCGAGCTCAGGTCCACTGGAGGTCTGACCTGACCCCAGGTCGAGCACCTGGCTGGAGCCTCGATCGTGGTGGTCTGGCCGGCGGCGGAGCTGATCCAGAGGGCTGGGTCGTGTTGCGGGTACAGTCAGAAGAGCCAACACAGCAGTCCACGCAACACGACGGAGGAGCATCGCCTGCTGTCTTCTCCTTTGACTCACTTCCCGCTGTAACGTGCCCCTGCTGGTGCAAGTTTGTCTCCTGCGGTGTCACGGGTCCAGCGAGCTGCAACACGGACGCGGAGGGTGACTCTAGTGCCGAATGACCCCAGGGAACGCTACCCGGACACCTTCAGAGCCAGAGTTTAGCACAGAGAACAGCCACTTGTGTCGGTCTCCGCCGCCAGCCGCTGCCGCCAACACTGTCAACTGTGTACAGAAGCCGGCACTCAGAGCTGCCACTCCTGATTCAGGTCACCTCATCCGGCCCTAGCGGTGTGAGACACGCCTGAGACATTACTGTAACGACACACCGTACTCGAAGGCGTCGCTGCACGGCGTAGGTCGCGGACCGACTAACGGAAGGAGTGTTACGCCTGCTCTGCAGATAGCTTGGCGACTCGCCCCAGCGGGTGATCAGCGATCCTTATCATCGCAGAGCACGACGAGCCACGGTTAGCATCGTCATGCCACGGCCCATCAAATCGCAAAGGACGTTATTAACCCATTTTCGCGCATTGTGCAGTCGTGAGGCAATTTGCGGGACTGCAGAAATAGATGGTTGTCGTTACGAACGCAGGCGTGTAGTTTACGCCTTTTGTAGCGGCAATAATGGTGTCGACTCGGCAGTAAATAGAAAATATGTCTTCTCTATCGGACCTCCTCTGTCGCTGAGTTTTGTAATTGGTGGCTCACTACTCCCGGCATTGGTAACAGAGGAACTGAAAGAGAAGGGAAGGTAGAGAGAATGGTAAATAATAGAAGAGCACAATCGAGAAGGAGAGAGAGAGAGAGAGAGAGAGAGAGAGAGAGAGAGAGAGAGAGAGAGAGAGAGAGAGAGAGAAGAGAAGAGAGAAGAAGAGAGAAGAGAGAGAGAGAGAGAGAGAGAGAAGAAGAGAACGACGAACGAGACGAAGGAGCGAACGGAGACGGAGACGGAACGGACGGAGACGGATACGGAGACGGAAGACGAGACGGAAACCGAGACGGAGACGGAAACGGAGACGGAGACGGAGACGGAGACGGAGACGGAGACGGAGACGGAGACGGAGACGGAGACGAGAGCATATACCTAATTCAAACAATATCAATGTTTATGTGCTGTGCCAATATTTCTGTCATGCAACTTTCCGTGTTATGTGTGGCTTGTATTCTTCATTTCCTGATGAGTCTGCACATTCCATCCCGATTCAAGTCACTCTTGATCAAGGCTGTGGAGTCGATCAGTTATCAGGTGACTCTGACTCCGACTCTGTGATCGACTCTGATCTTTAATTTTCTGAAGCTAAAGTCAATAGGCACAAGATGTAACCACTCATAGCACAAGTTATCCTCTGTCAAGGTCAAGTAAAGTCAAGCTCATTTAACCTGACTTGTATACGATTCAACTCTGATTTAGTCGCGAAACATGAATCGAGCTGTTCTTGCGACTCAAACTGCTTGAGTCGCTAACATTTTCAATGACTTGGCTTTGAGCCGTGATTGAATTGAAGAGCTCAGGTAAAAACCATGATTGAGGCGACATCAAATATTTAGGGAGCCGATTGAGTCGAGTTCACGGCTCAATCAACAATCATTTTAAGCTAAACAAACTCAAAGACTAAGTTTTCAACCATATAGGTTGAGCATGTAGGTAATATCCATCAACAATTTAAGCATATGAATACAGATGTAGAACTATGAAATCACTATCAGTTCTATGTTGCAAATGTAGTCATAGTTTGACTTGTTATTCAGTCGTTATATGATTCAAAATAATTGAGTCAGGATTGATATGACTGAAGTTCATTTTGAATCGATTGAGTCGAAAGCTCTGGCTCACAGTATTTGAATCAAATGTCAAAAATTGGATGTCTGTTTGAGTCGTGATGGAATCAACTAACGTTTATTTTGAGACGTGATTGAATCGTTCGGGGAAAAAATCGTATACAAGTCTGCATTTAACCCGCCATTGACTATGGCGAAAAACGCCCCCTTGATTGCTTTGGGATTAACTTAAAAACGAATAGCCCTATCTTACATAAATTTGACGTCTTCAGTGCAAAAATGAAGCAATTATGTTTGTTAAAAAATCACGATATAGCGAATTTAGTGACGTCGCTACAAAAAAAGTTCGACGAAAAAATGAACTAATCTTTAACATATCGTACAAAGAACATATTTTGAGCAACTAGCAATGGCTACACAATGGATAGATGTTGTTTTGCATCCCCTAAAAATACAAAATAACAGTTCGATTGTTCTGGGAAAATGCTCACCAAATGTAATTGCAAGCGTATCGAAAGCGATGCATATATTA
>VOPJ01004063.1:0-12792 GCA_014673585.1 Semibalanus balanoides
AGAGAAAAAATGCATACAGAACATGCGTCATAAGCTTTGTTAATACCACATTAACCGCTCACCAGAACTATTTACTTTATTACATATGGTTTAGTTATCTCAGTGTCCCAAGATTCCATTTTGGCTTGGGTGTCAGAGTGGAAAATTTGAGCCCAAAAAGACCATCGAGAGTGGAAAATTATGTAGAAAATGGTACGATATTGATTACTGTTTTGCATATGAAAGCAGATATGGTTTTCATTGAAATAATGTATTTGTAGTCAATATTTATTTATATCAGAATCAATATCACAATTCATAATTTGGGAGTGGAAAATTATTTCCTAAAATCCAGAATGGGAGTGGAAAATTATTCACAGTTGGGTGTCATCTCCCACCCAAATAGCCAAATTTTGGGACACTGAGTTATCTTACCTGTTTTTCCCTCCACAGGCTGTTCTTATCATTACTATAATTAATGGACGAGCTCTGAAAAATATCCGTTATTGGACGAGCCGAATCGGCGTTCAATAAGGAACTCTTTCATGCGCGAGTCATTACATATTTTATATGCGGCTGTTCACCACTGCGAAAAGTATGGCATGGTCCAATAAAAAGTGTTATTAGATCCTGTGGACGTGGAGTCCATTGCCACTTCCGGTGCTTTTTCCCATTGGCTTCAGCATCACGTTCCATAAGCACATGCATGCATTGGTAAAATATGTGTAACCATGGGTGTAACTTTAATGCAAAGGGGGTTGTAGCTACAACCCCAATAATTTTGGAATTTAACACTACGCCTATGACAAGATGTGGTACAAATAGGCTCTTAACAACTAAGTGCAACCCCAATTATTTTCAAAAAGTTACGCCTCTGTGTGAAACACGTGCTGAATAGGAACCGGTCTCTTAGTTGCATGATAAATCCAGATAACCGTATCAGGGCTAAATAATATATCATGATATATTTTAGACACAGAGTGGAATATTTACAGAAAGACTCAGGAAAAAAGTGGAAAATAGTACCCATAGTGTGTCGTTCTCCATCAAAATTTCCCAATGCTAGGACACTGCTCTCATCTGATGCGTGATGCAAGTGAAGCATTGCGGAGTATCCATGTGAAGTCTGCAATATACTATTTCAAAGCTGTAGGTTGTACAGTGCACACTGTATTCATACAGCTGTTCAAATAGCTATGCGCACAGCTAGTGGCGGATCCAGGCTTTGGTCAAGGAGGGGGCCAGTAACAAAGAGCCAGAGGTGGGCATCGTTACTAAAAAAGTAGTTCCGTTACTCGTTACTCCGTTACTCATAAAAGTAGTTCCGCTACTAGTTACTCCGTTACTTTGCGACAATTTTAACGGAAGTTTCTTTAGTCCGTTACTCCGTTACTTTAGTTCAGCCCACGCCCCGCTACGGGGGGCAAAATCTGCTCCCTCACCGATTTTCTCGATAACTCAAAAACAGTGTAAAATATCGACGTGAAACTTACAGTACCTTCTTAAACATCATGTCCACGTCTTTTTACACAATTTTGATAAAATTGATGTAGTGCTTTGGGAGATAATGACCTTTTAATGACGTAATGTCATGTCATTTTTGGTGAAAAATAAACGATACATGTTTGACTAATCGTAGAAAATCAAGTTTTTAAGGAAACTGTACAAAAACAAGTAATGTTTTCTTCCAAATGGCTGTTTGGGAATTTATATATATATTTTTTTTACTCCTAAAAATAAAAATATTAACTATTTCTTCGGCATTCTGTTTTCATTAAACCAATTTTTTGGGAAGATATTGCAAAATGGAACGCATATGTGAGAAAAAAGTGTGGACGATACCCAAACAAAATTTCAAATCAATGTCTTTATTTTAGACCGACTTATGGCTCACTAATTATAAGAAACTCATGACGTCATTTCTTGTAGCTATGTTTCTTATTTATTTATTTATTTATTAACCTCGTAGTAGCCGTCCCCTGTACATGGCCGAAGCCAAAGGGGCTACTTCTTGGCACAGAGTCATATGTTTGGCGTTGAACGTGGGGTAAAAGAACATGCATACACTACAGTTAAAAGTTATACCGTGAATCAATAACAGTCTGCATAAAATAGACCAAGACAGTTAACTCCTCGCACCGACGGGGGGTGGGGTGGGGGGGCGCGGTATATCCGCCCCACAGGTTTTTTCCGACTAGCGAAAATACGGCGGCGCGTATTGCCGCCAAATTTTGTATAGCGTGTTTTGGCACTCAATTCCGCACTTTCTAAAAAAATTGACTTCCTAATTCAGGTCACGTTGAGTCAGGTCACACTTAAATGACCTGAACCTCGAGTCACTTTTGTCACGTTTTTGTAGTTTTGACATCTTGCCGAGCCACATGGTGACCAACCGTTTGAAACTCACAGTGTGTATAAAGGCCTTCGATATCTTACAGTTCGGTTTATCTTTGGATTTCTTAATATCGGTGACTGAGGTCAATGTCAATTTTTGAGACCTCCCATTATAAGTCTCCATCGGAAGAAAATTGAAATGCGCACCAATCGAACAAAAACTGGCTAAATGGTGGTCAGTTTTTCATACTAAATCACTATTCTGAAGCAAAGTTATAGAATGCAAGTTGTATTTTTTTCTTCCGTGACCTCGTTAAGCGTCAAATCCAATGTGCCAAAAGGTATATGTTTTTTGTACAATAACTTCATGTTCTTACGTCCGATGAGTACTGTGGTTTGCACCATTCTGTTTCTCTTGTCAACCTCCATCGATAGCATACAATTTGACTTGACCCTAACATGACTCAGGTCACGGTCAGGTCAATTTTTTTTAGTTTGGCCTAGCTTTAGATCAAACGATAATATGGTTCGATGCGCAGTGATGTGAGAAACACGAAGTGGGTGGCAAATGACTGCTCTACTTAAAACTCAAGAAGTTATTAAACAAAAAAACTTTGTCAAGTAAATTAAGCATTTTGACCTTTGCTGACCTCTGGAGGCCTAATATTGAACGGATCCTCAAATCTGAGGACATGTTGGCGAAATAGTGTTTTTCAAGAAGCATGCAGTGCTTTTTTCGGATTGCTCCTAGCTATGTTAGTTTACTGAGCTAGCCCGGATTATGTCGAAAGCAGTGCTCAATTTACTCGAAATATGGGAAAAATTTGACCTTCTCTGACGCTCTGTGACTCAATATTGACCTGATCAAAAAATAGCTACAGTAATTTTCGCTAGTACCGTCCACGGCCTACCTCAACGTCCGTTTCCCGCTTCTCGCTAACGTTGCGTAGTTTTGGAGATCTCTGTGGGGGGTCGGTATCACCCCGTCCGGTTCGAAGTTGGCTCAGACCCCGTCGGTGCGAGGTTAAAAATATAAATAAACATATCAATGACTCTTGCATCACATTAGCCCATCAGCGGCGATCGTCATGGTCACTAGACGCCAGTCTCCCCTTCAGTGCGCGCTTAAACACTGCGATAGCCGATAGGCATGACGGTAAACTCCGGTGGCAGCGAGTTGTACTGGTCAGCGGCTCGATGGACGAATTGCCTTTTCCCGCTGCTGAGCCGCGTATGTTGGGGAGACTCAGCAGGTCGTCCTCTGTCGGGTGCTACGCAGTGATTGGGTCGCTGTTGTACAGAACTTGGACGGCCAGAGACTCAGTGCTGCCAGTGCGACGGACCCTTGTGGAGGAGTGTCAAGCGTGTGGTGGACGACCAAGTCCGGGGAATCCAGCCAGCCCAGTTCCTCTCGCACACCAGAAATGTGGTCGAATTTGCGCTTTCCAGCAAATGATGCGAGCCACAAAGTTGAATACTTTGTTGGATGGTAGCCATATTTTTGCCAGGAACCGTTACCGTATACTGACCAGTCCGTAGCGGATGTGCGAGAAGACCAGGGCCGAGATGAAGGGTGGGTAGCGGAGCCGGGTGGGTAGGTAGTGACGTAGGTGAGAGAATGGCGGTCAGGATGCCAACACACTTCCGAGACAGTTGCTCAACGTGTGAATCCCAAGAAAGGTAGCGGTCGAAAAAGGATACGGATAATTTTTAGCTTCGTTAACGGACGACGACGAAACTGTTGCGTAACTGTGCGAAATTTCACTGTGACGAGGCCATATTACGTTAAGTTATTGCCGGTGCCGATAGGGAGGAGCTCAAATTTTGTTTCATTTACTTTAAGACCGTTTGACCGAAAATACGCGTCCAGGGAGGATTTCTTTACTTTTATTAACTAGATAGAGACAAATAAATGTCATCGCTGTATTTCTGAGGCAAAACCGGTTCCAGCAACATGCCAGTTTATTTATATTTATCAATTTGAAGTCTTGACCTCAAATGACCTGACCTTGTCCTTATATGGTGTCGGGTTGTGAAAATGGTTGCTAATAACTGTTTTGGCCTCTTACAATATCTAGCGCATTTTGTGACACTGATTTCAAATGTGGCATCCATTTTGCAAAATATGTTCCATGGAGGTAATTTTCTTACACAGGTCAACCGAGGTCACTGACCTAAGATGACCTAAGATAATATTCGTTAGGTAAGATATCGCTTTTTATAAGCTACTTATATTTGTCTCCACTAGTGGCCTCCGTCCTTTTCACACCAGCCCATTATCTCAACCAAAAATCAAAGGAGTAACGGAGTAACGGACTTGATTATAAAGTAAACGGAAATTACTCGGTCCCGGTACTGTTTTGAAAAGTAACGAGATCGTTACTCCGTTACCGAAAAAAGAAGTTATGTTAGTAACGGAGTAACGGAGTAACGGAAGTTGCCCACCACTGCAAAGAGCCCCCCCCCCTCCAGGCCTTGGCGGGCCACCCTCGGGCCTTGGTGGGCCCTCTCAAGCCTTGGTGTGCCGTTTGACCTTGCAGACAAATGTAGATCAAAAGAGACCCTATTAGTTCAACATATGTCTCACATGTCAAAATGGGTCTTTACAAATCAGCATTGGTTCTCTTCACGCCAGCGTGGGCCCTCTGTAGGACAGTGTGTTGATTCGTGCTCTCCAGAACACTAGTTCCCAGCCTTACCGACACAATTACACCTTTTCAGCTGTCAGATGAGGCCATTACCCCACCCTTCAAAATGTTTACTGATTTATCAAAAATAGCGTTAATTGTTTCTTAATGTGTTGGTTGCACCAGTTTACCCACTTCAATTGGAGCGTCGCATCTCGCAATAAAAACAAAGACTGTGAGCGCACATTTAATGGTGGGTTGATTCGCGCTGTAAGCTCATCTGCATGCCATTTAAAACAGGCAGGTTTCCGTTTTGAAGCGTAATGTAAAAGGAATACATAAACATAGGTGTGTTCTGTGCAGCTGTTGTATTGTCTGCGTATGTTTTAGCCGAGGGCTACATGATACATCAAAGCTTGCCAAGCGTAACACTTAAGGTTCAACTTCACAGGGCTTCGTTACCCCCGCGTAATTTGGTGGCGCCTCGCGCCGCCGTTTCTTCGTCATCTCGATAAAACCGCAGGGGGAGGGGTGTTCAACCTCTCAGTGGTGCGCAGGTTAAAGCATTTAAATAGATGACTTAATTTTTTAATAACCTAGCCCAAGGAAACGAATTCCGAGAGGTGCCTGGAAGTGTGTCGGACATGGAATCTTGACCTCTCTCCGACGAGCAGCCGTTCTGTCTGGGCCAGTGACCGATAGTGCAAGCAAGAGATGCTGTGAGTTCAGTAGCCGTCGTGGCCTTACCTGATTGAGGCGTGCTGAGTGATAGGGATCGAGAGTGCAGCAGTTTCCTAGGACTGCTTTGGAGTTGGCGTGCAGCGTGGACAAATCTAGCTAAAAACTAAGCATGAAGAGTGGAAAATTCAACCAGGAAACATATGCTCTCAGCTTTTCGATATCCAATTACCTGCTCACCAGAATAAGCTGCCAAGTACCTATCTATGCCATTTTTCCTGTCATTCCTTAACAGACAGTCGCCATTAGGTATTGCATCCATAAATCAGTATCAGAGTTATAATTATCCAATACATTTAAAAATAAGAAGTGAAAAAACTCACAGTTCAACTCTGGAAAAATAGTGGACACATAGTATCCATAGGGTGTCGTTTTCCATCAAAATTCCCGATGCCAGGACACTGGTGGCAGAGCAGTGTATCGCGGCTGATGATCAGCTCCGCCACAACCACAGCAGTTCTTAGAGAGCACCATGGGAAAGGCGATCTTGACCGCGGTAATTGGAGTCGCCACAAGCGCTTGGAGACTCGGAGTCGTTATATTCGCCGCGTTCTTAGCGTGGAAGCTGCTGATAGTGCGGCCGCGCACGGAGCCTCAGGCAGCGACACTGCTGATGAACAACAGCAAATGCTATTCCTGCGCTCCGTGGTCGCGACTCGCGCTGAACTACCTTTACAATCCTCACGCAAAGAACACGACTTTGTTACGGCTTAATGACAAGGATGTGGATGGATGACAAGGATGCCAAGTTAATGTGAAGAAGAAGCTGTATACCCGGATGACTATATTTGGAATAGTTTCCACTGGGTAGGTTGATACACGTGAGGATGCACGTGGTGGATGCTGTTGTGAAAACGCAGGAACGAGAAATGGGGGTCATTGCCTCTCTTTTTATCAAATAGTGGCTAACTTTTATTATTTTTATGAGGAAAATTGACGCAATAAAGGGCGTGCCAAGACAGAAGAGCTAAAATCGGCATAAACACACACAATAGATTCGTTGAGTCAGAGGCGGCGCCACCAGATTTTACCTGGGGGGCAAAGTCGAAAGGGGTCCTCCTTTTCCCAGGGGGGCCTCCTCCCCCAGGGGGCCTCCCTGGCTGTAGGGGCCTCCATTGAGTGGGCTACAAAGCGATGCCGATGTTTAATTTGGCTCTTTAATGGTACACATGGCGGATCTACTATTTTGCTCTTCGGTATCTCGAATCGGAGCACAACATCAGCTGGCCCTTTTCTTTGATGCCTCAAACCGCACCTCTCTACCCGCTACATGTTCTGCGCGGAGTGTACTACCGGTTTGTTAATGTCAAAAAGTTTTCTCTTACTGGAATTGCTAATTAATTTGATGTTGCACACGATGATTCACATCTGGGCACCTTAGGTTTAATTTTTTTACTTATATTGTTTTATGATTTTTTATCTTTTAATTACCCTTAGATTGACTACAAGCCATCACAAGACGATGTTGTGTAATAAGAGAACCTGAGACAATACAATACGACAATACAAAGCACGTAGACAAAATGTCGTCAAGGAGCGGGCGGTGCCTCCAAACGGCCATCCCAAGCGTGGAATGGCTCCATTCCAGTGTTTGAAAGGTTCAATAAACGCTGAAAAGGCACGTTACAAGGAGGAGAATACAAGGTGGCAGGTCTGGCATGAGCCATACCAACTTTTAGAAGCTGGAGTAGTAACTGAGGGGTCTGCTATTTCATCTTTAAAAGCCAACGACACCAGTTGGAATCAGTTGACCAGTTATATCTAAGATAATTATTTTTTTGGCACCAAGCCCTGAAACTTTTAAACGACTTACGCCGCGGAGCGGCGCGGAAAATTTGGAAATTATGCCCTAACATGCAATTATCATGATCCGTCGCTTTGTGTATAGGCGGACTGTGGACGCTCTAAAACTGTTATTTACTTTAAAAGTGCTGTAAGAAGTGATCAAGCTAGCCTTTTGCCCAAATGAGATATAGATAAGTAAGTAACTATAAAAACACAATTAAACGCGCAAAACCTGCGATTTTTTATTCAGTTACTTCACTCGTCATACAATTTGAATTTGTATTGCCATGGTGCCGGCGAAGCCGGCGCGAAAATTTTGATTTTGTTGTCCCGGACAATGGTCTCATGTAAGGCTAGATCAGACCAGGTGGCGGCATACAAAGGGCGATGGCCGATTGGGGCTATACCCCTTGTTTATATTGGCCGCTAGTTAAGCATATAAATTAACAGGGCGTGGCATCGTCCCCCTGACCGGGGTCTCGCTTATGGTGCGCCCGAGGGCGCAACTTTTTTGTGTTGCGCACCCCCTCTTGACGAACCTGGATCCGCGCCTGAATTAACAAATATAGATAAATGTGACAATAAAGGCCTCCTCCAAATGAAAGTCGGCCAAATCCGACAGCTTAACTATTTTATGGGTAGTTTTTTTAGGGGCCATTTTAGTGCAGGGACCTCCTGCCTAGTATGAGGGCCTCTTTGTCTGGTATCCGGAGCTCCTGTCTAGTAGCCGGGGCTCCTGTCTAGTACTGGGGCCGGGGCCCTCCTATTAGTACTGGGGGGTCTCATGTCTAATCTGGGGGCCTCCTGTCTAGTACTGGGGAGTAGGGGCCTCCTGTTAAGTATGGGGGCTTTCTGTCTAGTACTGAGGGCCTGCTGTCTAATATGGGACTTCGTATCGTACATACAGGGCACCTCCTTTTAGTATGGGGGCCTATTGTCAGTACTGGGCCTCCTTCTTATACTGGGAAACCTCCTGTTTAGTATCAGGTCTCCTGTTAGTATGGGGGCCTCCCTGTCTAGTAGGTACTGGAAGGGTATCCTGTTTTAGTGTTAAGTATGGGGGCCCACTTGTATAAGACTGGAGGCTCCTGTTAGTACGAGGGCCCCTGCTTAGTACTGTGACTCCTTTATAATGCTGGGGGTCCTGTCTAGCACTGGGGGCCCTCCCTGTTTAGTACGGGGCCTCCCTGTTTAGTATGGACGGCTCCTGTTTAGTATGGGGGGCCTCCTTCTGGTACTGGGCTCTGTCTAGTACTGGGGGGCCCCTGTATAGTATAGGGCGCCTCCTGTCCTAGTACTGAGGCCTCCTGTCTAGTACTGGGGGCCTCCTGTCTAGTAAGGTACTGGGGTCTCCCTGTTTATACTAGGGCCTCCGTCTAGTACTGGGGGCCTCCAGTTTAGAGGGGCCCCCTGTCTAGTACTGGGGGCTACGTGGGCCTCAGCAGGCTTGCTCATGTAGGAAATTGACCAAGGGGACACACATTTTCTTTCTTTTGACAGTTGTGCCAAGTAGCACCTTTTGTGAATTAGGGTCCGTGAAATTCTGGGGGGTCAAAAAGATATGTTTGCCCCCCCTGGCTGACGCCAGGGGGCAGCTGCCTCCGCTGCCCCCCGGTGGCGCCGCCCCTGCGTTGAGTTGCTCTCAAAACAAGATCAAAGTTGCACTTCCCCGCCTCCTCTCTACTCTTTATGACGCTCCTATGTCCCTATATTTCCCTAGATACCCCTGTATTTCCCAGGGGCGGCGCTGGGCCCTTGAGACTAGGTAGGCAAGGCAACATTATCATACAAAACATCGATAATCATAATACTTCACGTCTCATATCGATAATATTTCATAACATAGGCGCATCGATAATTCTTCATAATATAGGTGGCTAGAAGCTGCGGTTTCCACCCATCTCCAACGCCAACCATGAACCAACCCATATTCCACACATAGCTATAGCGTTGTTATACGGCCTCGGCTATAGCAGTAGGTACCTATAGCATGGATGAAAATCCATGCCTATAGCCAAGGCTCTATAACATCACGAAACCCGGTAGCCTATAGCACTCCTAATTTAACGAATTTCTCCGGGATGAAGGCTCCCTACGCAAAAAGGCACGGAACTGAGCCGCGGGATGACACGGATTCTTGCTGTGGCTGCAGCACGGGAATACTGTCGTTTTTCTAGAATGATGACCACTGAACTCGATAGAGATGGAAGGCGCATTTGCGGAAACTTGTCTAATGACGGCGGCCATATTGGTGAATCATAAGAGCAGTCGGCGGCCTGTTTAAAGGATAGAGCGGCGGGCACCCAGGCTGTACATTTTACAAATACTATGAGGAACTACTAGTCGTAGAGTATATGACTACCACCACAATGTTCAAATTGAAATGAGAAATTGATTCTAGGAACTTTTCTTTTTTTTTGCACGAAAGAAATATTATTTGCCTATTAATTATCTTAATTCAATGTGGAACATATGTGGGGTAGCCATTTTGCGCCTACCACTAGTAGTTCTCTCAATAATTGTTAAAATGTCAGCCTGGTTGCCCGGCCCGGCCTATCCTTACACAGGCCGCCGACTGCTTCTTGTGAGAGTGACCAGTTATTTGGCCGCCGTCTTCTCAGACATACTCGGCTCATATGGGTCGCAGCGTGCTAGCTACCCTGTATGATGGACTCATTCAAAAAGTGTTTTTCGAAATATTAATTGAACCCCTATGTAGCAAGGTAGTACGGGCCTAAAATAACAATTGGTATTGCAGTCATATTTATTTTCTGAAGTTACTGTGCTTAAAAAAGGTGTGTTCTTCTCGATTTTCTAGTCTATTTGCCGACCTTACAGCTACTATCTACCAGCGTCCAGCAGGTCCCAATATATTTATACACAGGCTGGTCGAGAATCTAGTAGGACGAGGTAGGCAAGCTTAGGCAAGGTTTTTCTTACAGTTGTGATTTAGTTTATGGCCTTCGAAAAAAAGGCTCGATGTGGATATGCAACCTACTGTGGACGTCATAAAAATAGCATGGCAATACTCAGCTGACGACGTTAGTGTTAAAGCCATAGGGCACGTAATTTGTTCCTCAATATCATCGGAAAACGGCTTAGTTCTTAGTATTGAGATACATCCACGTTTATAGAAGGATCATTTGCTCTATTGTTTTAAATAATAAAAAGGTTAGACTTTATTGCAATAAGAAGCGAACAATTAAGTAGTAAAGAACACGTTACGTTTTTGGCGCATTGTGAACAAAATATTGTCCTCACATAGCGGTTTTAAATTTCAGCCTTTATCTGCGTCTTTAAATGACGTATATCATGTATCACTGTGTGATTTGTTCACTCTTCAGTTTTCTCTCATGCAATTTACCTTTAAATTCTAGGTCAATTAAATACAATTCGGCCAATATTAGATTTCCTCTCTTTATGTTACAGGAAACGTTGCTGACAATTATGACGTATGAACTATGACACTAACACGGAATACGAAGCAACGTGTTTGCTTAAAACTAGCTTAAAATTTTCTTTAAATAAATATATACAAAACAGCCTGATCCACGTTCGGGGCCTCTCAATGCTAAGCTGAACTTTCATTTAACGGGAAAAACGACTTACTTTTGTGTCTATGGCCTTTAACACTACGCAGTCAGCTGAGTATGCCACGCCGTCAGCTTATTATATCAAATGACGTCACGACTTAGGTTGCGTATTACTGTCGAGTCGACAGTAATCACACCGAGCCTTCATTCAAGAGAATCATTAGCGACCAGATGGTCGGATTACAAACATCGCAGATGACCTGCATGACGTGCGGGCGCCATTGGATAGGATTGGTCTCGACCAGATTGGACACGGACACTGGACAGCTCACAGCGGCATGGTGCCGTTCCCTGACTTTGCTATATAGCTGCACTAGTGATGTCTATGGCTTCAGCCGCTAGTTGCGGCAATGGCAAAAATGAAACTGTGTTATGTACACATATTGAGACGCTTTCTAGAGATCCGGGAACTGGTGGGTGGTGAGTAGCATATACATCCATTTTGCAGTGTGCTCGTGCATCCCCAGTTTCTCGAAAACGCTTTTGTGAAATTCTAGCGAGTTTGGAAGGACCAATGCCACTGGTGAATCTGGGTCGAACCTTTCTCCTAGAAACTGTTGCTGCGGTGATTGCCAGGAAATTGAGGAACATGTCAATTTCACCCAACATGCCAGGATCTTGAGCACCTATTCGCGGTCGTTCACAACAATACCAACCATCGCACCAGCTGGGGTAGAAGTGACGTCGAGCTCCGACACGGCGCGGCTTAACGTCCAACACCGAAATGACAGGTATTCACACACCGGCGGATCCAGAACCTGGGCATGGGGGGGGGGGCTAAATTTAAAGAAGTTTCATCCAATTCGAAAAACTCGTCGGATTTGGCTTCCTTGTACTTTACTGAGCGGTTTAAGACAAGTATGCCTTTGTAAAAGTTAATTATATTTCTCTCTATGGTGGAAAATATGCAAAATTTCGTCAATTTCAGGCAATATGGGGGGGGGCTAACGCCCCTGCCGCCCCCTGGATCCGCTAGTGTATTCACATTGCAGATGGAATGTTGATCAGACGCGGATCCAGGGGGCGCTTGGGCGCCCCCCCCCCCACCCTGAGCCGGGTCTTTCCTATATGGTGCGCCCGGAGGGCGCAACTTTTAGTACTGCGCCCCCTTCCCTGACCGAAGTTCTGGATCCGCGCCTGTGTGATTTAGACTACCAGTGGCCTTTCTCATAAGCGAAAGGCCACTGGTTGCAGATGGTTGCACGTGTTCAGCTGCAGATAAAACAAGCTGGCACCTATTAGGGGTCGATGTAGATTGTAGATGCAACAAAAATACAACTGTAGCAGAATTATGCCGTGAGAACCGAGCTTCCCATGAAATGAGCACATCACATCTGAATTTATAGCCAATCATAAGAGTGAATCGTCCAATTACAAGGATAATCGCTGAACATTTAGATCCGAACTGAGATCCGCCGAGCCATTATCTGGTGGAAACGAGACATTTAGGTGTGGCTACAATGACGACCGTATTTCAACTTATATTCACACAGCTTTGGGTGTCACGTATGGAACTTGTTCACCGTGATTGAGGGAAGGAATCACAGTGAACAACGTGCTTCATATACCCACATATGTGTGAATATAAGTTGAATTACCGTCGTCACACTGAATCAATTATTGTCATGGATAAGGCACATGTGTTTAAGGCTGTGTATTAGGGTGTGTCATCGAGGGGGTGAATCTCTTGGAATCAACTGAAACAAAGAAATTCCTTGGCGCTGGAGCTTACAAGT
>VOPJ01004065.1:0-26392 GCA_014673585.1 Semibalanus balanoides
TGGACAGCTTGTTCGAGCTCGGGTTCAGCTCAGGATACCCACTCAAGCTAGCCAGCGTGGGGCCACAGTTACCGGCGGTTATAAATGAACGGAACAACTCGGGCTTTGCCTAAGTTATCCTGGACAGCTTGTTCGAGCTCGGGTTCAGCTCAGGCTACCCGCTTGGGCTAGCCAGCGTGGGCCACAGTTACCGGCGGTTATAAATTAACGGAGCAACTCGGGTTTTGCCCAAGTTGGCCCTGGCAGAAAAATCGAAATAAAAAAAAAGCTTTCGGTTTTTTTTTTTCCCGCCCCCTCGGGCTTAGATCGGTTGCCTGAATCAGGCAGCCCAGGCTGTGTTGGTCCTGCTGGCGTATGTGGTTTCATACGCCAGGCAGGACCCAACTTACAGGCCTGGGCTAACCACAACCAAATTGGTCGGGCAAACCCGAGTGCTGCCCAATTGGGTCCCAATCAGAATTGTTGGCTGGGTGTGTATCGCATAGCTGAAACACGGAGACGGAAAAAAAATATGTGTATACACACATATATATATATATATAGTACGCTTGCTCAAAACAGCCAATTTAAAGGGTACAAATATACATATTCATAGGCGTAGGAGCCTATGGGCCAGGGGGGCAACTGCCCTACCCAACATTTTCGGATTTTAACATTACGCCTATGGATGTTGCATGGAAAGAATCGACTTCAAAATGCATTTTGCCCCCCCCCCCTCAACTTCAAATGAGTTTCTACGCCCCTGTGCATATTATATTATACATAAACGGGTCCGCCGCCTCATTACAAACCGTGTTTTCGCCGAAAGCTGCACTTGGATATAAATGATACACTGATTTTTCTGTCTACCAACTGGTGACCTGGTCTGATGAGTCTGGTGCCGTGCCAGCAAAACGCCAGACAAGAGGCCCCGCCCAGCCTGAGATGCCTTTCTGAGGAGGCCATCAACCAGCCTGAGGGCCACCGAACCAACAGAGTCAGACGGTTCTGTCCAGGGACGTAGCCAAGGGGAGGGGGCACGGGGGCCATGGCCCCCTAATCAAAATCAATTTACACTTGATAAATTGGATTCTCTACGAACCGACCCCCCTCGTCCTCCAATCAACAACATATGACTGAGGAGCATTTTTTATTTCTTTTTTTAACGACCCCCAGAGAAAATCCTGACGTGCCTGGTCCTGTTTAGGCGTGGGGGCACTGGTCTGGGTGCAGAGCAGGACGTACATTTTCCTGAGAAGGGCCTGCAGTCAGTCTGGGAGTGGACTGCGAGGGCCCTTGTTTCGTTTCAAAGGATCCTTGTCTGACCTGAAAGGGCTCTCGTCTGGTCTAAATGCCTGTCTGGGAAATTCCTTATCTAGCATGAGATGGCCCTGAGGCTATCTGAGAGGATCCTCAGCTGACCAAGGTCCAGTTGGGGGAGGGGAGGCACTGCCCGCCCTGTGGCGCTGCGCCTGCTCAGTGCCCATTCATCTCGCCCCCATCAACCCATACTTTTCACGAGTCGCGTCCCCTCACCAACCGGTCATACGCACATTATGGTATGCAGGTAAGTTATGAAGTTTCGCAAAAGATTGAAAGCCAATACCGCCCTGGCCAATACAAACACAAGCTATTCGATTTTAAGTGGTCCTGAGTAGTTGTACAAGCTCACAGCAAACTTATAAACTTATATAGCAAAGCTTCAATGATTTCGGGTCACAGATATAAGTTTATACATACTTGTTTTCATCAAAAATACACACACATTCGGATAAACGAAAGCCTAAATAAACGAAAACCTCTCTCAGGTAGGGCACAAGACATATGGAACAAATGCGCAGGAGAGTGCAATCGATATCACACAGCTCCCATTTCAAGGCCAGAAACAGAAGCACGCAATGACATTTAAACCGAATGCCAATCACGTGACATAGTCACATTTGTTGCCGGTAGTATCACTAGCAGATTGCTAACTGACATTCAGAATCCCTCGTGCCCATCAGATATACGCAAAGCGTCAATATAGACATTAGGCGCAACAACGGTACGATCGGCAGCACGGGCAGTGCTGCCCTCTATTCAGACGGGTGCGATCGAAGTTACGGCCAACACGACAGTGACATCGAAACCCGTGAGCTGCACGTGAGATGCATGGAGAGGAGAGACTAACTGGAATACAACTAAAAAACCTAACCAAATAGACGACTCCTGAATTACAAAACAGCTGTCGATTTCCCTTCGATTGGTCCATCCATTACTGGCATTATGTTTGTGACAAGGATGGTGACAAGAGCTCGCGCAGTCCAGAAAAACACAAACAACTTCACACTTCTCCTCTATGACTTTGTGCTACGCCTCAACATGACTTTTGATTTAGATCGGGTGTGATAGCCACCTTTAAGCGTCGCGAGCGGGCTGGCTCGAGGGCGAGTTCGCCGTCCCACCAGTCCCCCACTGCAGCCACACCGGTCTCGTCGACTGTCTCCTCAGGTCCCATCATCCACAGCGCCTCAGCTTCCTCGTCCGGCCCTGTCGGACCCGGGTCATCATCTACCACCTCTTCCTCGGGCTCCGGGATTTCCAACTGTAGCCCACATTCTGCCATGCTCCGCAGCACGAAACACCGTCCAGGCGGCAAGGTGTCGCTGCCACCGCTACTGGTACCGGGCTGTCCCTCGTCCGCCGCCAGCCGCTGGTCCAGCAGCCGGCGGTAGAGCCACCGCTTCTCCCACGGTGTCTGCTCCGAGGCGGCCGCTGGGCTGATCTCCGGCAGCGGCAGTCGCAGGTGCAGGCGCAGGTGCTCGTACTGACGGCGCGTGAGCACGCGGCGGAGCGCGATGGCTCTCCGCAGGTCCTCCACGCCCCAGTCGTCGGAGCGCGCCCGGCGCCCCAGCAGGATGTCGGCCTGGCGGGGGGTGAACACACTGAGCAGCTCAGCGCGCTCCACATCGTGCGCAGTGGTCGTCTTGCGGAGGGTGCTCCGGAGCTCCACCACCTCAGCGCGGAGTCGATTTAGCTCAGCAGTGGTCTCGTCTGGCGTGGCTTGCGACGCGAGTGCACCAGACAGGTCGGGCTGCCCGACGAAGGTCACTTCCACGACGCCCTGGCCGTGGCCATCGGCGGGAGAAATCTGAGCGCTCTCTGCGCCCATTGAACTGTTCTGATGGTCGTCGTCTTCCGCGTCCATCGCACAGTATTGCTGGGTGTCGTCGTTACTGTCAGCCGCGTTAGCACTGCTGGGCACGTTGTCTGTGATGCTGGACTGAACAGAATGCTCTATGTTTTGAATGAGCCTCCGGTTGATCTTGTCAGCAATAATGGCACCGCCCTCGCCTAAAGTTTGCAGGGATTTTCTCGTTTCCTCAATAATACGCTTCCTCGACAAGCCATACAGGAGCTTCTCTGAAATAGACATTCAGAGAAATATTGCACATTCAGGAGGAACAATGGGTATCTATGTGGACGACGCCAAAGAAGGGGCTTAAATACATGTCGATACAAATTTACTTAAACAATGACGTGGTTTGAGCCCACCAATCTCCAAACATAAAATGTTTTAATTGTGTATCATTGTCCAGCAGCTCCAGCAGCCTTAGCAGCTGGTGCACTTATTGATGATCACACCATTGCTCTCAAAACATAGGCATGTGCCATAATATGAACCGTATGGAGTCAAATAGCACGAACACATTTTGACGTTCGTAGCATTTGGCACCCAATCAAAATCACAATCATGTGTCACAGGCGTCCCTTACCAAAACTTGCGTTTCAATAAAGCGGTCAGCTGGGTGCGATAATCTCTTAGGCTTGGTACAGCCCACCCATAATCGATCGGAAAAGAAAGGGAAAGTGTTAAACATACCACAGACCATAGATAAATGAACTTGTTTATATTATGTGAACATGCAGCTCCTGTCATCTATGCCCACGCCCAGACCAATACAAGATCCCATATATACCAATGCCAAAGAAACAGCGAGCCTACCTTTGACCACATCCCTTTCAGAGGCTGGCACCGGCACATGAGGGGCGTTCTTCACTCCTGTTTCGTGTCCGTAGTGGAAGTGGAACACCGTGACTTGCACGGTGCCATCCTCCAGCAGTTCGGCTCGAATCTCGGAAGTACAGTCCCGGCCGATCTTGCGCGAGCCTTGCGACTTGAGGCGCCTGATGCCTTTGCCCTCGGGTTTGTAAACACCAGACCGCGCGCATTTATACGTGGCAGGCTTTCTGGCGACCAGCCTGTTAGTGCGTGATGTGTACTGAGATATGGTGCCAGTTTCGTATCCCAACTTCCAGGAATAGAACTCTGAAATGATACAAGACATTGCATTGTTAATACCCTTAGTCCTTTAACCAACCATCTAATCTAAAGCCATGCCTAAAATAATTTATGTAAGGGTTTGTGCCCTTTTTTAACGTTTGGACCCTTACACTAATACTAACAGTCCCTATTTCTCATACCAATCATAGTGACCATAGCTTGTGATTACAGATGCTACACATAGCGATTAGTTTAATGACCGAATACGTGATATTACTTGTCAACTTTAAAGGGAATAGATCACCTTTAATGAGGGGTTTTGAAACTGAGATATCAGATTTGTAGAGCAAATCGAAAAATGGATTGTGGTTGAAGAATTAACTCGCTGCGCTAAGTAATTTTGACACAGGACTAGTAGGCCCCTTTCAGAGGAAGTTTCGGGGCGGTTTCGGGGCACGGGGCAGTCTGTAGTGCCCTGAAACCGCTATCAATTTTAATTTAGAAGGGGTTCAATAGTCCTGTGAAGAACTTATTTGGCGTGGCGAGGTAATTCTTTCACAGCAGCCCATTTTTTGATCCACTCCACAAATCTGCTATCTCAGTTCAAACCCCACGAGGTGACCTGGACAAATACTTATGATAAATATTTTAGTGAAACATTTTCGATGCCATACTTCCTAGTGTTGTAAATTAGAGTCAATTTTTTACGTCCGAAAATAGTGTGATTCCGATTTGGACTTCGGTCGGTCAGCCACAGATACTTTGGACATTTTTCGGTCAAGGCATATAGATCACAGTTCACGCATTTTCCTACCTATGCATATTGGAGGTATTTACACCTTGCATGCAGTTAACCTGACATTGACTGGGGTCTGATCTGAACACCATTGACTGGGGAGGGGGCGTTAAACGTCCCTTGGTTATCTTCCAAACCACAGATTGCAGCGAGACGCGCAATGCGGCATTCGAAAGCGCTAAATGAGACAAATCTAAGCACGCTCAAGAATTACAAATTGAGGTCATATTCGTTTGGTTACGGTCAGGTCAAAGGTAAAAAATGAGGTATTTTAGTTTATGACCCATACTTTCCATCCAAAGCCTTCGAATGCAACTATAATCACCCAGAGTGCTCTCAAAGGTATGATACACATCGCGCATGATCTTAGTGGATTTTTGGCCAAAATAAAGGTCAAGGTCAGGTCACAAAAGTTCACTATACACAAAATGTCTACGAAAGTCATGCAACACATGTTTTATGGATAATTTTACGCGTATAATTTGATAGTAACACTCATTTTACCACCTGACTTCATGTAAATATTAGGGCAATGTCCGCCCCTGTAGCTCAGTGGAAGAGCGCTAGACTTCTGACCTATCCCGGTAGTGGCAGCCCGGGTACGAGTCGCTTCGGCGCTCGCTATTTGCTCCTGTACTGGATGGTCCTGCTGGCCGGGTGGCAGCGGTCGCACGCAAGGCCAGGTGACGTCAGTGAGCGGGGCGGACCGTGTCCAGGTATGTCGGGCACGTACAACTTTCGTCTCTAAATTCTCCCAGCCAACAGAAATGGCGCGATCGGGAGGTGAGGTCAGGACCTGAGCAACAGGCTCTGCTTAGCGCGGGTCCTGACCTCGGAAAACTATCCATACAAAACATTCGAACGATTTTTTTTAATGGAAGGTCTCAAAATCTCAAAAATTGAAATTGATCAATAGAAATCAAAAAGGCATGTTTCAAAACCAGTTTTGCATCAGAAATACAGTGCTGTCATTTATTTGTCTGTAGCTTGTCAATAAAGGTAAAAACGTGATTTTAAAAGATGACATCATGAGTTACCAGAACTTAAAGGGAGTGTACCTACTCACATCGGTCATGTGGAGTTGTTGACACTGGTCTATAGGACATATTTTTCTGAATTTAGCCATATGCTTCATTTTTCAAAATTCACTCTAGTTGCTGAGATATTCCGAATTCGCAAAGATCAGGCTGGCAGCACAAAATTATCGATATTCGCCAGAGAGCTTTCGCTACTAGAATCATTACCCTTCAATTACAACGCTAGCATATATTGTTAGCGCTGGTCAATAGAAAACAACTTGTGCGCGCTGATAGCAGCTGCCGAACAGACCCTCGATAACTATTTTACATTGTTCGTATGAGGTTATTTATTGCCTTTGGTGCGCCATTGTAGGTAGCATCTTCGTTTCTCTGTTTATAATGGTGATCGTTTATGAGTTTTGAAACAAAACAAATGCAAAACAGAATATAGGGGAAAATTCAACTAAAGAGGCTCCAGACGTGACTTTTATCGTAACCAATGATCAAACCAGTAGCTTCTTACCGTTAGAAAATATATATTTGACATTCCAAAAGAGTAAGCACACTCACTTTAAAGGGACACTGCCACCTTCCCAAAAGTTATCAAATGTACGCCGCTTGTGGTGCTTATATGAAGTATTGCTGCCGACCGATTATCGACTTTGCTTTTCTTCACAAACATTGCTCATTTCCATAAAAATAACGTTTTAACCTAGCACGAGGGGGGCGGACAATCGCCCCCCAATCCCAGCAGGTTTTTCCGGACTAGCAAATAAACGGCGGCGGCGTAGCGCCCCAATTTTGTATAGCTGTTTGGGCATCAATTACCCACACTTTCTAAAAAAATGAATCTCCTACTTTCAAGGTCACGTTGCTCAAGGTACATTAAATGACTCTGACCTCAAGTTCACGGTTTTTGTAAGTTCGAACATTTGCCGAAGCCACAGTGGGGTGAACCAAAACAGTTGAAACTCACAGATGTCGTAATGAGGCTTCGATATCTATCAGTTTGTTTAATCTTGGATTTTTTATATCGGTAAACCTGCAGGGTCATGTCCATTTTTGAGACTCCCATTATAAGTCTATGGAGAAAATTGAAATGCGCACCAATCGATACAAACCTGGCTAAATGTGGTCAGTTTTCATTCTATCACCATTCTTGAAGCAAAGTCATAAGAAGCAATTGCTAATTTTTCTTCCGCTGGACCTCGTTTAAGGTCAAATTAAATGTGCCAAAGGTTCATATGGTTTTTGTAGCAATACTCACGTTCTACGTAGATAGAGTTTCCGCGGTTTTCAGTTTTCTTGTCAACCTCTCATCGAAGACATAAACATTTGACTTTTTTACTTGAATGAGCCCAGGTAGGTCATTTTTTTAAGTTTGACCTAAAGCTAGAACATACGGACTATATGGTTGATGCGCCCGTGATGTGAGAAACACGATGGTGGCAAAATGACTCGCTCTACTTTAAAACTTAAGAGGTTATTCACCAAAAAACGTTTTCAGTAAAATTAAGAATTTTGACCTTCGCTGACCTCTGGAGCCTAACTATTGAAGCCGATCTCAAATCTGAGGACATGTTGGCGAAGAGTGTTTCAAGAGCATTTGCAGTGCTTTTTTCGGATTGCTCCTAGCCTTTATGTTAGTAACTGATGCTAGCCCGGATTATGTGAAGCAAGTGCTCATTTACTCGAAATATCGGAAAATTTTACCTTTTTGACCTCTGGTGACCTCAATATTGACTGATTCAAAAAAATAGCTAAGTATTTTCGCTAGTACTCGTCACGGCCTACCTCACGCCGTTTTCCGCTTCTCGCTACGTTTGCGTAGTTTTTCGGATCTCTGGGGGGGCGATTATCCCGCCCCCCCCGTCGGTTCGAATTGGCTTCAGACCCCGGTGGGTGCGAGGGTTTATTTGGGCTGATGACGTCAATATTGCAAAGGATTTTCTTTGGGAAATCACGAAAACCTTTTCACGCTGTCATAAATGTGATAGCGTATGGCCAAATGCATGCAAAGGTAAAACAGAGTTGCTGTAATCAAATTTTAGTAAAGAGAGACGAGGACATCGATAAGGTTTCCTGTCAAACATACACTGGGGACTGGGGGTTACAGATGTCAAACAAACTGCGAATATTCTCCTGTGATTCGACCTCAGTGGTTATTTTAACTTATACCATGCATAATTTCAATGCCAAGCACGCAAAATGGCTATCTAAACTAAAATATCATGTTAAGGTGACAGTGTCCCTTGAAGCAATCACTCAGTCAAAAATTGATAATTATATCATTTGAAATTTGGTATGGTAGTTGTGCGTATATGGTTCGCTGACATATCTTTCGGTGCTCTCAATTTTTTTTTACATTTTAGGGGTCAAAAACCAAACATTTCACAACCCAGAGATGGCCAATTTGTAGCCCTTGCCATTTTCTATCTTAAGCAGTTTTTGAATTGCTTTTTGCTTAAAGGGAGTGTGCCTACTCTTTTGAAATGCCAAATATATTTTTATTACGGTAAGAAGCTATTGCTTGATTATTGGATTACGATAAAATTCACGTCTGGAGCCCTTTAGTTTAATTTTACTTATATTCTGTTTTGCATTTGTTTTGTTTCGAAACTCATAAACGATCGTCACTATAAACAGAGTAGCGAAGATTTTACCTATAATGGCGTACTAAAGACGATAAACAAACCTTTATGAGCAATGTATAGGTTTGTTTACAGTGGTCCAGAATCTGTTCGGCAGCTGTTATCATTGCTCACGAGTTGTTTTCTATTGGCCAGAGCTAACAATATATGCTAGGTTGTAATTTAAGAGCGATGCATCTAGTAGCGAAAGCTCTTGGCGACTATCGATAATTAGTACTGCCAGTATGTGATTGGCGATTTGGAATACTCTCAGCAAACTAAATGTGATTCTGGGGAAATTGAAGTAACATGGCTTAATTCAGAAAAATATGTTCTACAGACTAGTGTCAACAACTCCACATGACCAATGTGAGTAGGCACACTCACCACAGTAGGCACACTATGGCCTTTGTTCGGTCTGTTAAAGTTTCGCTGATTTTTGTGTCAAAATCGAGGGTAGAGACGTCACTAAATTCGCAATATCTAAAAAATGAATAGGCGAAATTTGTTTATTTTCGCACAGAAGACGTCAAGTTGATGTACAAGAAGGTACCCGAAGATTCATGTGGATAGCAATAATCGTTTTCGAATTATTACGAAAATTCGTCAGGGGGCGTTAAACGCCCCACCAGTCAATGCCGGGTTAATTGGATGATCCTCTGATGTTTTCGAATAAAGTGTGGTATGATTGATGTAGTTAGATGGGAAATTGAATGAAAGATGATGTGATGGTACTTGTGGATATGCACTATGCAGTAAAGTAAAAACACACTAATAGTTATGTATAGGATGCTGCAAAAAAATCTGATTATTTTCGGGCTCTTGGACTCATCGGACACTTTTCGGTCAACATTGTCATAGTTGATCGGACTTTGGATCACACCTGACTTTGGACACCTGACATACCTGACTTTGGACTTTGGATCACACCATTTCGAAAATTTCCGAATATTAAACTACCAATATTTCCTTTTTCAAGAGGAAACAACAATTAACGAAGCGCCCTATTTCTCTGCAAATGCTAATACTTGCGTTTCAGTTTCCAAGAGATACTCTTATGCTAAAACACGATACGTCAGCATATTTTAGCGCGACCATCAAATACTAGCACAAAATGTGTTAATTATTTAACGAAGTGTCGTGAAACTATAAGTGCATGTCTGGTGTTTTTCTTGGTACATACGTTGTTCTATAGCCTTGGTACATACCATCGACAGACCCGCAGAGGATTTTTTCGTTTTCCAGAGCGGACGAAATCCCGTGAGCATGAGCTAGGTGGTACCTCAGCCTCGAGAAGATGGCGAACGAGGCAGTGCAAGGAGATTCCACGCCGTTGGTGATCACCTTCTCCATGCATTTCTGTGGGTCAACACTTCTCTTGTGATCTTGAGCAGATGCATTGCTACTAATCATGTTTGGGCAAGAACAGTTATACGGCATTTTTGACCCTTTCAAAGGAAATGTATGCTAATTAATATTGATATTGGTTGCACAATGCACATGTCAGCCAATAAAGAGAAAACTTCATGCCTACGCATGTAATATATTACAATGAGTGAGGTGAGCTTACCGTTCTTTCATATAGGCGTGGATGCCATTTCAATCGATGCTTTTGCAGAGCCATTCGGCTGATTCCCTTGAATCTACACTGGTTGCACCAGAAATCCTGAAGAGATAAGCGCAGTTCAGCAAAGAGGTCGGTATTAGCTTCGAGGTCAATGCAACTTGCTCATATCTGACATTTCAGCGAAGATAATTATCAATGCGTATGCAAATCATACCAAGACACTTAACTTTTCAGGGGTGGCATTAATACGCTTCTGTGTTATAACTTATACCCCAAACAATAGTAATGAGTTAAAGTTTAAACGAACCGACGTCTCAACTAGTTACCAAGGTAGACGATTGTACGGATTAAACAGGTCGTAAGAGTCAACGGTTTGACAAGCCAACGGGTTGCCTCATCAGTGGGTTAACAGATCACAGGTTGCCGGGTCAAAGGTTCCGGTTTATGATCAACAAGTCCGGCTAAAGTAAATAACCTGATGGTGAGCATGAGTTTTTGCCATGTGTTTCCTCAGAGAAGCCAGGTCAGGAGAAGTGAACTCACAAAGCTCACAATGGCGCTGGAGAGACAACATAATCGACATATCAGAAGTGGCAGCCACCAACAACAATATTGCCATTCAGTAAGCTGCCTAGCATAACAAATCAGAGGCACCCGTTCTGTGTGGTGAATTTACCTCACTTTGAACACTCCTATCTACACACTACTCGTTTCAGCACTATAAGCCGAGTCCTGGCCTCATTGCACTAACAAACACGTCCAGCAACGAAGATAAAACCGGATATTTCGCCACTTCAAAACAGTAAATGCCATAAGCAGCCATACATACAGATGGTAATTCAACAAGCAAGATGCATCAATACATAAAAGCTTGACACAGCCACTTACAAGGAGATTAAAACAACAGAGTAATTCTCTTCGAGCGTAAAATATTAATTAGATCTACTATCAGTATGCTCCTGTAAAATGTAAAAACAAAGTATCTCAATACATTTTCCCTCGGAACTAAATGCGATGCGAAGCTAAAAAACAGGTGATGTCACTAACATGGTCTACTAAGAAGCTGCTGGAAATAAATGTGTTTCTTTTCAGTGTTGTACCTTAGACCCACGAAAACCAGCATGAATGGGCATATTTGTACCTTATCCAGGCCAAACTTGCGAATGATGTTCCGTAGATCCTTCTTAACCACCAGCGCCTTTCTTTCCACCACAGTGCTGCCCTCGTGTAGCTCTTCGAGCACGTTTTCCATCGTCGCACCCTCCATCAGCCGGCCTGCAAAAGGAGGAAACATTACGACAAAGATCCCACGAGTGATCAGACACAACCTCAAAACATGACATTGGCATTACGCTATTACACACGCATCATTACATACATCCGAACACCGAACATTATCAGACATCCAGTAGCAACAAATCCAAACACGAGAAATGTTGAGAATAAGAAAGTGCCTTTTCAAGATGACTGTTTTTGGGCTACCGACTAAAATCATTTTGCGACCACCGCTGCACGGTTCCTCCGCTTCCCTGCACATCGACAGACCGCAATCGACCTGAATCTCATTCTAATTCCATATTCCGATACAAAGGTAAAAAAATCATCATATTACTTCCAACGACCGTGGTTCTCATAATGGCAGCAAGCAAGACATGTTGCATTGTCACTCATACTTGGCATGCTATTTATTAGTTGATTATACGATACACCAAATAGCAATAACAGCAAAAAGGTCGTAACATACGCACCGACGACCAGGGTACGGCAAATGACACATCTCAGTTACCTGCAATGAGCTGTTTGTCCGTCTCCGGAATGCGGACCAGGGTACGCACGCGCAAATGACAAACATCTCAGTTACCATGCCAATGAGCTGTTTGTCCGTCCCGAATGCGGACCAGGGTACGGCAAAATGACACTCTCAGTTACCTGCAATGAGCTGTTTGTCCCGTCTCCGGACAATGCGGACGCAGGTACGGCACAATGACGACATCTCAGTTACCGTGCAATGAGCTGTTTGTCCGTCTCCGAATGCGGACCAGGTAAGGCCGAAATGACAACATCTCAGTTACCTGCAAATGAGCTTTGTCCGTCAGTCCGGAATGCGGACCAGGTACGGCAAATGCCACATCTCAGTTACCTGCAATGAGCTGTTTGTCCGTCTCCGGAATGCGGACGTGGAGGAGGCCGGGCATATCAAGTTCATGTCCAAAGTGAGTTTTGTGGTAAGTCACCTGCACCTTAGATTTACGAAACACAACATCCATCGAGGCAGTGCAGTATGAGCCCAGCTTGCATGTTCCTAAAACAAGACGGCAAACATGTCAAGAGTAGACAACTTCTGGTACAGTGTTCACACAGCCTACAGAGCACACACCAGCAGTTTCTATCACCAGGACTGAGGTCAAAATAAACTGAACATCAATTGTGAAAGCTTGTTTGTGATGCATAGAACGAGGCATACAAGCCATAATATGCATAATGCTGTACAATATAGTTCGATAGCGACGGCAACTGACCTTGTAACTTCAAAGCACGGAGGTTCCTACCGCTGGGCCTATACGTCCCTGAGCGGTTGCAGTGGAAAGTCTGCTTCTTGACCCCATACGACTTTGATTTCCCATGCTTCACCACGAAATACGCATTGCTTTCTTTTTCTGTGGCCCTCTTCCACGTGCAAAACTCTGCAAAGAGAAGTCAAACATCGACAAGTTGTAAGTTGTAACATGTTTGGGCAGCTTGGACGACAATGTATAAGTTTGAAGCACAATTTCTGCTTGGTGCTACACTGAAACTTCAACTATTATAATGTCTATATTCTCAGCGGACCGCGAATCTATCTAAAAAATAATTTGCTTTGTTCTAGGAGGAAACATTTTTACTTACTTTAAGCTACATAGTTTAACTGTTCAAATTTTCTGCCACACAAAAAAAGTGTTCATTTAAAATCAGATAATGAAACTACAGTTAACTTGAAATGCATCTGCATCTCATGTGCAAGTCATATCGAATCTATTGAGAACTTTTTATCTGGCGTCAACCCAAGAGGAAAGTAATGACTTTCAAACTAAGTGGCTCATGTTAAAGAATGCAGACATTTTATTTTAACATGGTTGACAAAATCAATGGTACTAACCAGCTTCATCCCTGAATGTGAGAAACTCTACTTCTTGGTTGACTCCATGGTCTTCCTGAGCATGTCTTCGGAGGTCATTCAAGCTTAAAAATTTATCGGAGCAGCTCGGACAGACAATATTCGAATTTGCGTTGGGTTCCTTTCTTCGCGTGATTCCATGCTGCATTTCCAAATGTTTGTGGAAATGCCGTTTCAGGACCTCCTTTTCACAAACATCACAGGTCAACTTTTCCTCTCCATGGTGCACTTCTTTCATGTGACGGTTCAGATTGCCTTTCCATGCAAAAGTTTTCTGGCATATACTGCACACGTAAGTGATTTGTAACTGTTCCTTTTCGATATCTTCTTCCATCCTCGATATCCCTAGTTACTCTTCCAGCCTCAGATTACAGTTCTGTAAAATAAGGTCAAACATTGAGGTCAGGCGGCTCAGGTTGACTGTAGTGACTAGTGAGTCAGCAAAAATAAGCCATCGCACATTGGATGCGTTATAAAGCGAAATCACGCAATACAATGGTTTCGGGACTAATACATCTACTTAGACTACGATCAGGGAGCTGCGGAGTCGATCGGTTTTCAGGTGACTCCGACTCCGACTCAGGTCTCCGACCTACGATTATCAACATACACATGAAGTAACCACCCATAACATAGTTTTCCCGTTCAATGATTGGAGCTCATTTAACCCTATTCCCTGCGGGGGGCAGATTCTGCCCACCGGTAGTTTTTTGCCTGCCGCTGCTAAACCGTTAGACCTAGCGTCTTGCAACTTTTGAACTTTTCCTAAAATTGAATTACGCGTGTTGTTCAAATTTTGAGAAACAAAAAAAGGCTCAGCAGAAGCGGCTACAGACTCATGTTTTTCAGGGCGTTACGAATGAAAGTGCGGCGCATACTTCCTTCGTAGTTTGCGGTGCAGTAAATGCGTTAGAAACTATGTCACTGCTAAATACATCATACATAGTACCTACTTGGATTATACATATTTGGTGGCAGAGGCGCACTCAGGTACATAAAATGGGAGGCAATATCCTCCGTCAAATTAGGTCACGCTCACTCTCACTCTCAGGATTCTCACAATATTTTAGAGGATATATTTCGTTAATTTCCGTTCAAAGTTAGGATGTAGCGCATGTGTCGTTTTTCAATAACCCATAGATCAAGCCCGTGAGCTACTCTCGAGTCTTCAATCATGACACTCATAAAACCATGACAATTTACAGCCAACGGCATACCCCTCCTCAAGTACTGTCTCTCAAACACGTATGCTTTAAAAAAAACCCATTAACCCAACCACCGTTATCCGTTACCCGGCGCCTAGGGCGCGCGCTTCAGGCTATGTGAACGGGGTCTAGACTGGCCTCGTCCTGGCGCCGAAGCGACCTCTGTACATGCCCCCCGGGCCTCCCTAGGGTTCGTTTTAAGGGGCGTCAGTGTTGCAGCTCGAGCCTCTCCCCGATTCCGATCCTGCACGTTGCGGGGGCTAGGTGTGTTTTAGATAGTATAACCCAGCTCGTGTGCGTCAGCTCCTCCCTCCAATCCGACCCAATTTTTTTCCCCTGGGGCCCCCGGGCAAGGTTGTTATAAGTGCCGTCGTGCAGCTCCTCCCTCCCTATGACCCAATTCCTGGCCCCGGGCTAGGGCGTGTCAGTTGGTGCCGTGGTGCCAGAGGCGTCTCAAAGGTGGCATTTACCCCTCTCAGACACGGGTCCGGTCTGCACCTCGGGGCCGCTAGGTGTGTAGTTACCCCGTGTGCAGAGTTGTAAGGTTAAGCGAGCCCTGTGGCTTCGCCGTTCAGAATGCCGCGTCTATATCTCAGGTCGGCGTATTGCCAAAGATCGTCGGTAGCTTGCCCCTGCACGCAAAGCAGCGCAAAAATGTTTTTTTTGGCTAATTGACCGTTGCGAAGTCCAAAATAATTTAACAAGTGCAATATAGCTTGCAATTGAATGCTTCTCGTTTATGCGCTTCTAAGAATTAATATGTAATTGTATGGTTATCAATTCATTCAAAATAACTTAATTTAGCTACGGCCACAAAACAACACCGTGCTCTCGTAAGTGTGCCTACAATTGTTCCAAAATTAAGCGTCCCCACCGGGTTAGCTGACGACTCAGGTCGGAGCAGTGAATGCCCACAATTTCTCGCGTTTTCACCCAGGGATATTTTAGCCGCTGGAAAGGTAGGGCTTTCTGAGTACGGTGCACCAGCAAGCTGCGCGGAACAAGGCCTTATGTCGTGTCAGTGTAGCGCCAATGGCGCTAGATGTATGTCGGGCGACCCGGCTGTGGCCGGCTGACTCTGGACCTCTTGACCGCGGTTCAGTGCCCGCGGCCGGCGGCCACGGCTGAGGCGGGGCGGACCGGCCGGCTCAGGGACGGGGGCGAGTCAGTGCCGGGGGCTGACCGCTGAAGCAGCTCGGACTGTGGTCGCCCAGTTGTTTAAACTGTTTGGTTGTTCTTTTTGAGTTATATAATGTGCGTCTATAATGTGTATAAGGTTCAAATTCACACACCTCACCTACTCTCTATAACGACAGGATATTTACGAGGGGCGAAACCTTAAAAATGCTTACTGTTAGAGTCCTACAATTTGACAGGCAACATGGCTGGTTCTTACCGTGTTGCTCTATGTTGCTTGGCTTAGAAGTTAAGAGGGGTCCTGTCAGCCCCTCTCCTACGGCAAAGGTGAGAAGCGGTAAGGCGAGGGCTAAAATAAGTCAAATTCAATTTAAAATAAGTCAACAACATCATCGGAATCATTGGCCTTATCATCGTTGTTTATATTTGAATTAAGAAAATACATTTTAAAATGACTTGCTTTTTTATATTTCGGCCGCAGGCCTTTTTCAAAATTGCATCTATAAATATAACATACAATGATACAATGTTCCAACATAGTTACAATGTTAACTTAAAAATCAAAAACAAAACGGCCAATGATTCCGATGATATAGTAAACACTAATCATGCTCCTCGCAGCAGCTTTTAATAATTTAAAATAAGTCAATTTCAAAATAAAATATGTCGAGTTAAAATTTAAGTAAGTCGCGTTAAAGGGAATATAGCACCTTTAGCATTAGTTTTTAACTGAGATAGCCAGATTGTCGGGGGGCGCGTGTACTGAGAAACTCTATCTAAATCTGAAACTTTTTCCTTCCAAAACGAACCTAGGTGCTGATGTTTGAACGCAAGACAAACCTGGGTTGGGCAATATTTGTAGGCATCTTGGCGCATATTACAAAGTTCGTTGACCCGTTTCTTCGCACTATGCCGTTACATAAAGTTAAGTGTCTCCACTGTTGATTTCCACCGCCGACACTTCGCTTTTTTGAACCGCGTTCCCGGCCCCTTGATCTCCGCCAAACGTCCCAGGGTCTTTTCACCTTTTTTTACTTGTCGTTCCGCCTACAGCGCGTGCGACGCCACCGACTAGGTCACTCGGTCCTCACGCGATCCAGTTTTCCGGCCACACTCTATGCTCGGTGTTTCAACCTGTCTTCCCTGCGTGCCCCCCTCACGTCCTCTCTAATCCACGGCGCCATCGACTATGCCTCGGTGCGCAGCGAAGGCGCCGGTCGCCCCAGCCAGTCGCGTTTCACGTACCGGTTGCACCCATCGATGCGATGTTTAGTGGCATTGATGCGACCCGGGCTATGCCTCCTCGGGTCTCTAGCATGGCCCTGCGTCACTTGGGCGGCGGGGCGGGGGTCACGCAAAGTTTTGCCGCTTCGTGCTCTCTCTCAGAAACGATCACTCTCTGGCCGTTTCGGTGACGCGAAGATGTTGTGACGTCCACATCTAAACATATTACTATTTTTTCAAAATTAAACAACAAATTGTTGACTTTTTTCGCAAAAATGGAATTGCCGGAACCAGTAATCAGGGCATTCCAACATCCATCATTCTTACATACTTTGTGCCCAAATTGTGCTATATTCCCTTTAAAATTAAAAACATCAACGGCGTTAAAATAGAAAGCAACAGTGAACACCAAATTCAATCAATGTCCAGTACTCTCAAATGAGGGCAAAAATCAAATTTAAAACGTCATCAAAGCGTGGAAGCTTGCCGATAACTATCGAGGAGTGCTTCATGCGCTTGACGATAATGCTTTTTTTCTCGACTCTGTCGAGTGTTAGTTAATTGGAGATGCTTTAGGGCAATATAAACGACAACAATAGGATGACTTAGCGATAAGTATGAAGCAGCCAAATTGACGGAAATCTGAAATGTTACACGAAAACGGACCTCTGGCTTTGTCTCCGCGGCAAAGTTATATATCTTTTGCGTATATGAACACGATCTGGAACAGCTTCAGGGACTTTAGAGCTGGACGTTGGACATACAGTTTGCTTGCATTGACCTACGTTCGAAGCTAGTGAACATAAGACCATTGAGAAACATGAACAGACTTTAGCAACAAGGATGCAGAGTAGCCGGAGGGGGGGGTGGGAAGGGGCCAGCGCCCACCAAACATTTTCAGATTTTAGCCATGTTACGCTCTATGAGTGTTGCATGGAAAGAAATTTCGAACGTTCCAGTAGGTGCCCCTGTTTCTCGGCCAACTTTCGGAAGGTTCGCTGCCCATGAAGCCAACCTAGGAACGGCTCGTTTCTTATGATCCTGAAGGTATTTGAAGATGCCGCCAATTTTCAACCGATTTTTACAAAAGCGAACTGATAGGCTTATGACTATAGCTGGATTGAGAGTTAACCAGCGCCCCGCTGGGGTCTCTAGCAGAAGACGCCCGTCTAGGGTGTTGTAAATTTTACCCCACTCGTATCGTCCGAACTAAAGATAGTAGCAAGACGCACAGCGCGGCAATCAAAAGCTCTGAGGAAGGCAAATCTAATGCATACCCGATATTCTTAAAATAAGGTCACTATAAGGCGAAATGTCTTTTTTTAGCCACACTTTCCAGACAAAGCCTTAGATTGCGATTACTAGGGTGACCGGTTTTGCACTTGTTTCTCCAAAGTCATGCTCCCCACATCGGATCTGGTGCATTTTGATGCGCTTTGATTCCGAATTCGCATCAGATAATTCAAACTGAATTTTTAAGATTTAGCTTAACCGACATCGCCTCAAGGACCACTTTGTGAAGATACTCCAACCCTATTTCATCCCTCTTTTTGTCGTTTTTGTCACCGCCAACTGCTCCGCCAAATCAAGGCCTATAAGTGTACATTGTGGCACGAGTCGTGTACACTTTCAGTTCTTGTTGTCATTTGACAAGATTCTTTTGGAGACAGTAGTGACGCTCTTATCACAGCTCTGTCATTCCTTCTAACATGGCTTTATAATCGGGTTAGTCATGTGGAACCGCTTATAGCACCCTAGCGGCCATGTGATGAACTATGAGTTACATACTACATAGGTGGCATTACCCGTGACCGATCTTTGAGCAGTCACCATTTGAATGCGATTTATATGCACCGTTTCTGCTCAGGAAGGCTGGATAAACAGAAGACATTTGATAGACATGTTCTTTTCTTCCCGAAATTGTCATATTATTCAGCCAAGAGTTAAAAGGTCAACTGGAGAGTCGCAAGTTTGCTATATTTGCCAGCAGAGCAGGACAAAACACAACAGGGCAGGCGATATTAAATCTACTCGCGGTCACACGAGCCAGGCAGGGCGTGCGCCGTTTCCAAGCAGTCAACTGCCTAGAGAGAAGGCTTGAGGCTGGATTTCAGTGAACCGAAGGAGGCTGTGGTCATCTGGCCAGGGCAGTGCCGCCTGAAAGCGAGCTTGTTCATTGCCAGACCGTCCTGGCGCTCGACTCCGCTGACGGCAGCAGCCGCCTCCGTCGTGAGTTTGACGGACCTTTCCGTGACTGTGTGTTTGTTCTGGTACGCCAGTGCGCAGACAGGTGTAACAGGCACGCATCGAGCTGGGTTGCTTGTCCCATCGCCTTGCAGAATGTGGCTCGATGTCACCAGCCTCCATCGCCTTCTGCATGTCCGGTCAGCTTCCATAATAATGCTTTGCCTCAAAGTTTCAGCTCCGGCTTGCGGAAGCTGCGGACGGGGCCACACAGAACGGCGGACGCTCGCGCATTAGCAAGGATCCACTGCAAACAAGCGTCGGCCCTAATGGTCGGGTTCTCATGCGTGCCCCAGCATCGCCATTACTGTGACACTATCCCCCTGAGCGTTCGCAGCGAGTGCGCCTCAGGTGTGATGTTTTCCGGATGAGCCATGTAAAGAATTGTGATTGATCGGCTTGGCCTTGCACCACCCTCAGAGTTCATCGCCGCTCAGATGCTCCCGCTGCCGGCGGATCTGATCAAACAGGTGATGTGGTCCGTAAACTACGTCCCACTGGGATCGGATGCTGATGACAGCGGGCACATATACAGCCACCACATACCTGACCAGCGTCACCATGTGTCCACTCGGTTGGCTCTGACCCATGTAGAGCCGGAGGAGCCGGCTCTGCGTGGTGTGCCAGCGCGCCTGGTGCATTTTGCCGTGGCGTCTGTCCGCCACGCCGCTGGCATCGCCGATGTTGACAGCCCGGGCACACTGACAGAGCAGCCTCAGGTCTGAGCTGAACTGCTCCTCCACTGCCGCTGGAATCTCGGGAAATTCAGACACGCGCAGCGGTGCGAACTCCGTCACGGGTAGGGTGTGCACATCTTTGGCGATTGCTTTCCCTATTTCCCCCGTCCATGCCATCGGCCCGGCGGTCACTCCATCGAGTGCGCGGAATAGGGCGCGGAAGGGCAGCTCCGCCTGATGGCACATACATACGACCCTGCCCAGTGGCCGGCCGATCAGCCGCTCCAACTCAGCCATCCACCCGCCCTTGTGCCCGGTGACCTGGTTAGTTCCGTCCCCGCCTACAAACAGGACCTTCTGCATGGCAATCTCACGCTGTTCAAGGAACTCAAGCAGCTTCCTAGCCACTTCTGAACCGCCATGGCCATCTCGACAAGCGAGATGCCCAAGATGGACATCACCTGGGTGCATGTTCACGCTGACGTTGTGAACTTTGCGTGGAACATTGCTTCGAGATCCGTTATCCGCCTCAACTAGCTCCTTTGTAAAGTCATCCCGTCCGTCACAGAAGACGGCATAGCAGCGGGAGGCTGCACGGCTGACCTGCTCGAGCTTATGCTGTCTGGATTTTTCTAACGCCGACTGTACTTTCCATTTTGTTATTGGATCTTCCTCCACTGTCGCAGCGAAGACGGACAGGAGTTTGGATGCTTTCCGGGCACCTACCTCAGCGGCATCGACCGCCTCAGCCACGTTTGACAGATCCACTTTTCGTTTGAGTTTGCGGCGTCTGGGCACTGGGACGTCAAAGTCCGGATCAGTCACATCGTTATCACTAGAGCTCTCACAAGTGGGTCTGGCAGAGCTGCAGTCAGCGGTGGCTGGTTCGCCAGAGCTGCAGCCAGCGGTGGCCGGTTCGCCAGAGCTGCAGCCAGCAGCGGCCGGTCCGGCAGAGCTGCAGCTGGCGGCGGCCGGTGAGGCAGAGCTGCAGCTGGCGGCGGCCGGTGAGGCAGAGCTGCAGCCGGCGGCGGCCGGTGAGGCAGAGGTGCAGCTGCGAGAGGCGCGCTTGGGAGAACTATAGCTGGCGTCGAGGCGTCCCGTTGAACTCCGGCTCATGATAGTGGTCACTGCAGCACTGTTGCGGCTGGGAGCGGCGGCGGAGCTAGCACGGATATTTGAATTCAGCGGGAGCTGATTTCGGCGTGACACCGCTCCTCGCGCTGGCGTTCGCTTCCACGCCGCGCCCTCCAGCGCCCTCTGTTGTTCGCATATCGACTGAGCGATGGATTGCTTGCTGGCGCCTGGTTCTCTGGTCCTTAAGCGGAACGCCAAATCCATCTGGATGACTCAGGTGTGAGCGGAAGGGAGCGAAACATCAAACAGCGAAGCCATTCGCGAAGCAATCATGGACAGGTCACACCGCTTGGGATGCTTGCGTATGTCATCCTTCAGATTCCAAAGTTTGGTGATAGCCAATTTCACCTTATCAATTCGCTTGACTGGAACGGAGGAGCGAACCCAAAGCTGTCTCACTTCATCCGCTACATCACTAATAAGATGCTTCATCCAGATCTGCTTCTTGCTAACACTGCATTTTTCCATTTCCTCAATCCTCAGTTTCATGATCCTGCCAACAACTTGCCCGCATGTCGGCAACTGACAAGTTGGGAGGTCACATGGCTTCTACCCCAAGCTGCACGATTCAGCTCGTTCCATCTTCTTTCGGAAAGCTACACCTTCCATGGCTTAGATTTTGATGAAGCGTAAGAAAACAAACATTTCTTGAGACACTCAGTCTCATGATAGAACATTGATTGGGGCAATGTGTATTCTTTAGCAGAATATCAAACTGAGCACTATTTTCTAGAAATTAATTTTTCAATTGCATCATGAATTTGTTTCTCATATCTGCAAGTTTTCGAAGGTATCAAGTTTAAATTAATATTATTTATTTCACAATATTTGTGTGTAGTTTATTGATAAACAAGACGTATTGCTGGAACCTCTCTAACGCTATCTAAAAGAGCGGAATAAATTAGCTCTAACACTGTAAGCTTTCAGTCACGGGTAACACCACCTACGTAAACCATAGTTCATCCCATGGCCGCTAGGGTGCTATAAGCGGTTCCACATGACTAACCCGATATAAAGCCAGTTAGAGGGATGCATAGGTGATAAGAGCGTGCACTAAACTGTTCTCAAAAGAACGTGCAATGAAACAAACTGATGTAAACTGCAACCATATGTACACTCTATAGCCTTGATTGCGAGCATGCGGACCCAAAACACAAAAAAAGATGATGTGGAGTTATCTTTCAAGTGCTTTGGCGATTCTTAGGAATTAAAAATATTTGAAATCTGAATGCGAAATCGGAATCAGCGCATCCAAAAATGCACAGATCCGATGTGGGAGCCATGGACTTTGGGAGACACAAGTGCAAAACCGGTCACCCTAATTGCTTACTAAAACCAAATTTGACAGTTTATATCTTCAAAAATGACCTCTCAAGGAGTACCGAATTTTTTTCACTGCTAAAACGGTCACCTTCAAACATTTCTACGAATTAGGTACGATAATTTTCCGGTTTTCATATTTTCACCCGATTTCTATTAAAAATGACCTTAACATGGTCATATTTTGTCACGATTGTGACGAAAACTGACCTAAACAACATATATAACATGACTCCCAAATGATAAAACAACAGCAGTTTTGAACTTTTGACCTCGTGATCTCGGATGACCTTGAATTGATACATATCTTTCAAATCGGTTCTCAGTAGGACAAAGGTCGCAATTAATGCCGATTTATTGGCTGCTTATACGTTAAATAACGCTATTTCGGCCGGCAATCCCAGCAATCGAAAACTCGGTCAAACATTGCCTTGACCTGACCTGTGACGTCATCATGTGACCTCGAGGTTCAAGAAATGATTTTATCTTCATGGAATTTTCCAGGGGCCATCGATGTCTTTTGAAATTTTGAAACCAGCCCGCGGCAATGTTTTGAGACTAAGAGGGTTATCCCCCTTATTGTAAATTTTGTTACCCGTATGGCGCGGGTAAAAGGGTCAATAAAAGTTGTATTGGAAAACCTTGTGAAGGGCATTTTGACCCTTAAACGGGAATTATGATGGGTGTTGATCCTAAATAAAACACTATTTTAAGAGTAAAACTGTGACACCCCTAGGACTCCCTCTTTTGAACAAAATACTGTGTGATACACTTTAAGGAGTTATCTTTGCAAGCGTTTCCAAGGCGGCGGCAGGGGTTTTAGCCCCCCCCCCAACGACCTGAAATTGCCGAAGTTTAACGTGCATTGTCTGACGAAAGAAGAAAATGTAAGCAGGTTTTACAACATAAATAGTGTTTTTTAAACCGTCTTGTAAGGCAAAATGTAGCAATATCCGATGAGTTTTCTAAAAATTAGCAACCCGGAACCAACTGCAGCCCCATTGGTTTTGAATCCACCAGTGGTCATCTTCACGAAAAAAAACTCCCCTTATCGCAATCATTTGACTTCAAATGAAGGGCGTTTTGAAGAGTGTTGACACTCCCAAAAAACCTTCTGAGGGTGTTTTCATTTTTGTCCGTATTAATGCGAGAGTTAAGTGACTCTTCTAAAAGGAATTTTACAGAGTGTTGATTCTTACCAAAATTACTCCCTTTTTGGAATATATTTTTGACACCCTAGATGACTCCCTAGATTGAAAATATGCGGTAAGATATCCCCTTTTAAGAGTCATCGGTAGTTTTAAATTCCTTTAAAAAGTTTGATGACCCTTAAATGGGATTCTGAAGAGAGTTTGTGACTCTTCCAAAATAAAAACACTCGCTAATAAGAGTAAAAAAAATTGACACCCCTATGACTCGTCCCGTTTAAAAGCGGTACACGGTGGAAAAGTACGTGCTCTGGTGAAGAGAGTCATGCGTCTGAGGAAAACTCCCCCTTCGGAGTAAGGCTGACCCCATTGAAGAGTATTTTAAAGAGTGTTGACACTCTGTTAAACTCTCTGAGGGTGTTTTTATTTTTCTCAGTGTGGGTAGCCATTTTCTAGGAAGAGACGTTTAATCTGTTGAAGGCTCCGGTCAGTAGCATTAGGTGATGATAATACCCGAATGGCTCTTTTTGTTTGTGAGGTTAAGACACCTAATTTAGTTTTCATGGGATGTGCAGATTCATAATGGAGCACAATAGGGGCCGCCATAGGTTTAATGAATAGTTAAGTTTAGAAATAAATGCAAGGTTTAAAGAACGGGACAAGTAACGGAAACCGGGCCCCCTACATGAGGCTACCATACTGAACTCTTCATTAAACCTATGGCGGCCCCTATTGTGCTCCATTATGAATCTGCACATCCCATGAAAATTAAATTAGGTGTCTTAACCTCACAAACAAAAAGAGCCATTCGGGTATCATCATCACCTAATGCTACTGACCGGAGCCTTCAACAGATCAAACGTCTCTTCCTAGAAAATGGCTACCCAGAATACATAATAGATCGCTCATTTAGAAATAACCGTAGACCGACTCAACGCCATCGAAAGAAAGATTCAGATATAGGACAAGTAACATACATGAGGTTCCATATGTCAATGAAACCATCTGTCACCGAGTAAATGGTATCATAAGAGGGTCCAAACTCAACATTAGAGTAGCCTGCAAAGTGGCAGCCCACCCTCAAGAACAAACTAGTCAGGTTCTGCCTCGTGAGAGCCCCTTCTTGTCGAGGTAAGTGCTCCGGCTGTCATGCACTGTCCTTAACGGTCGGCCCGTACTGGAAAATTTCACACAGAGAATGCGTGTGTACAAAATCATCGTTGTAAAGAGTGTACAATTAAGCCTACTTCTACATAGGGGAAAACAGTTCTCGGCCCACGCTGGCGCGAAAGGAGGATTTTAACGAACACCTATGAGGACCAATCTGATGCTAGCTGCGTAAGGTTAGGTACTGGACTCGGTGAGCACGTCTTAGATAACCACATCGGACTAGGCAACAAAGAAATCAATAATAACTTTGAGCTCAAATTTATGAGTAGGAACCGTGACGTCGCTGATAATAAGATAGATGAATCCATAAAGATCCGCAATAACAATCCCAACCTGAACACGTATGCTAAATCCTGGCCCATCATATAACTATATTTACCCTGGTAGTAAAATAGAACCTCTTAAGCTTAGGTTACACGGGCGATTGTGTGCGGCAACTTCCCGGCAATTTGTTGCTCGGCAGCAGCTGGGCAGCAGCTTCTGTTGCCCTGCAGTCGCCCGACGTCGCTGGCGACCGGTGGAAATCCTTGGCTTGGCAGCCGTCAGTTGCCAGTGACGTCACCATAGTTTGGGTCAATGAGAGGCAGCGCTCGATCGCCGGCAACCTTGAGCAGCCGGCTGCCGAGATGTTCAATTTTTTGAACGAAATTGCGGGAGTTGACCGCAGCAGAGCACGAAGATGTTAGAGACGCAAGTCAGCATAGTATGTTGGTACATTAAGATCACAAAGGCCTAATATCGGTAAGTGTTCTATTTGTTTTCCTTTGGTCCAGTCTTCTGTATTACCTTAATATAATGTTGGCAGATATGAAATGGAAGATGGTCATAGTTCAAAACCCAAGTCAATATGATTGTGAAAGCTGCCAGACAAGACTGGATGGAAAAGCATATCATTCTGACAAATATTTTATTATAGAGGTTGTAATTGAAACCTCAAAATATAAATACATGCTTTGTCCTGCCTCAACCAAGTGTGACATGCTTTTCATCTCATTATCTAATTTGCATTGGTGACAGTGATTGAACCTATTGTTTGTTTTATTTGTGTTATTTAATACAATGAGCAGACAGGATTCACCCAATTACGAGCTCAATCGCAGTAATAAAACAGTGCGACGACACGACTGCCCAAGACATACCAACACGCACACAGGTTGTTAGACAAATATGTAACACAAAAATAGATTACTAAAATAGAACAAAATTCATTGAGGCAGTAAAGATGAATAAAGTAAAAATAAATATAGTGAACAATAATTCACAGATATGCTGTGAGGCTTATAAGACAAAAACGCTTGTAAAATAAGACATGCGATCGGTAAACGAGACAACCCCATATGAGTAAACACAGAAATAAAAGTAATAAAACTCGCAAGCTCGGTTCCTTCCTCGCACACGCACACGCGCACACATAAACCTAAATCACATCAGCAGTACTGTACAGCCTACACCGCCAAACTTTTTACATACGACTTCACCTGCCTTCTAAAAGCCCCTAAGGTATCATTGAAAAGGCCCGAGGCAGGGCAGGTAGACAGGAATAGGTTGGTGTTGCGAGACGCCCGTGCAAAGACGGCGCGTTTAACGGTTTCTACTCTACCGAATGGGACGTGCATGATTGTGTGCGATGCTGCGCGGGTATGCCGTTGGTGATATTTGCAAAGAGAAGCTTTGAAGAAGGAAAGAAGACTCGATCCATCCTGAGAAAATTTTATGTACAAATA
>VOPJ01004066.1:0-17054 GCA_014673585.1 Semibalanus balanoides
AGTAAAACCTCTTTGTATCTAATATATATTACCCATTCCAATTATGTCTTTTTGTAGATCCCAGATGAGTTCTTGATCAGGTCGGAAGGGCGTTGAAAAGTTTGGAAGGGCACCTAAACAATCTAAAGGGCCTATGGCATTTGTAACAGAAGAATGGAGCTGTTAAGGAAATAAACGTCGAAATTTTGGCGCCGCTCCGCGGCGCAATTTACCTCCAAAAATGTTTGATTGTGATGCAAGCTGGCGTGACGACGAGTCATTTGGGTCTCTTTGCGATTAAATCGGATTGGTAACGAAAACAACAAAAGTTACATACCGACTTAAAAACATTGTACTGCGTCTCCGTGACCTTGACTTCTGACATAGGATGCAAATGGTATTGACTGGTGACGCTGGCTGGCGTTATGATCGGGTCATTGCTGAAAACACTGTTCCAGAGCAATTCGAGACGTAAATAAAATGAGTGGCCTTTTTAAAGTAATTTGGCGCCTGTGTTCGAGAGCGTTTGGGGCGCCCTTTTCCGGCCGCGATGCCCCCGTGAGCGAGAGATTGCATCTGAGCTAGCGCCCTGGGATCAGAGTTGTACTTACTGACTGCCTCGATGACGTCACTGATAATGACGCCATCAACAACGTCATTCTGAAGACTCTGGATGTGGCGCTTGCATTTCCCTTTGTCCAGATAATGATTGGCCCAGTCGGTGTAAATCTGAAAAAGGCCAGAGGAAGATGTGTCACGTTCCAGAGCACTAAAAACACGGCACAAATACCGGCTGACGGGAGGCCGGAGTGTTTGGTATAAAAAGCAGCGATATACGGTCACAAGATAACGTTGTCAGCAGATGGACACCAGTCTGGATCACTATAAAAACAGAGTGCGGGTCCATTCACACATTCAGTTATTCAGGTAGACGGCGGCATGGCTGACTTTGTCCTGTGAACGCGCACACGGTGTACCTGTTGAAAAGGACCGCTTACTCGGGTAACATCCAGATCTTATCGCTCGTTCGGCAGACACTGTGTGTAGAAGATACCGAGTCGCGGTGGGAGCGCTGGGTCGGTCGGGCGCGCGGCGGGTGACAACAGTCAGGCCGGGGGGGGAGGGGGTGACTGGTGTGACTCGGTCCCGGGACTGAGAGACGGGGTGACATGCGAAAGTGACCGGCACCGGACGTGACGCCCGTGCACGACAGACGGAAGACAGGCCGGAGTGGGGAGTGGAGTGCAGTGGAGAGCTCTGGCTGGAGTGGAAGAGGCACCAACTGCCGACATAGCTGACTGGAGTGGAAGAGGCGCCAACTGCCGACATAGCTGGCTGGAGTGGAAGAGGCACCAACTGCCGACATAGCTGACTGGAGTGGAAGAGGCACTCAACTGCCGTCGACATAGCTACTGCAGACTGGTGCGAAGTAGGCCATCAACGCGCGTGTAATGTCTGATGCTGGGCACGTGTGGATAGAGGCACCTAGACTCGCCCGACTGAGATATCAAGCCTTGAACTTGCGAGATAGTGGGATAGCCGAGGAACCAGAGCGTGCCGGATATACTCCGGCCGCTGACTCTCTCGGCCAGTCAGCTGATGGTGACTTCGAGGCAGATGGCATCTAGAATGCCTGCGACATAGCTCGTAATTCGCGAGCTGCGAGTCACAGAGCTATGTAGGCGAGCCCCAGCTTGGTGCCTCTATCCGACATGGAACTGTCGTCGAGTCAGCGCCGTCATGTAGCTGACTCAGAGGGAAGCAGAGCGGCGCAGCCACGCTGGCAAGCACCGACGATCAAACGAACAGCAAGTTCCCGAGCAGGACAGTACTTGGATTCCCTTTTAAACGGAGCACCAAATGAGTTTCCACCTTCATTAAGAGGAATCCCTACAACTTGTATGGATAACCACTAGTGTGAAAACTTCGTGCGAAAAATGTGTCTGGCAACGTGATAGCATTGTTATGTGCCTTGCGTTATATGTGCTACGATGGGTTGCTTTGGTTTGGCGTTTGTGTCGCAGAAACACAGTTATTATCTATACATCTCAAATATCTGACCAATGACACACAGACCGAAAGTCAGGATTTCCAGTAACCAATGGATAAGCCCTCTATTGTTCATGCGGTTTCACTGGTCGTACTGATGACACAGAACAGCTATTTCCTAGCACCTCGGGTGCCAGCTGCACGTTCCGCTGATTTTTCCGCGTGGTCAAGCGTTGCAGATTCCTAGCAATCGAACAACACAGAGATGACCTTCGCTGGCAGTGCAGCAGCCTTGTCGGAGCCTGTCCGGCGCTGTCAAAACACAGCGCGGACAGAGCAATTGAGCCGTCCCACCGAGCAGCCGACAGATCCTCGGCTGATTCCGCCCACCTACTAAAGCTCCGCCCGAGTTCCGATGTCGGAACTCATTAGGCCGGAGCGTTCGTGCTGTAGTGATTGAAAACAGGAAATATCCTCCAGCATCGCCGCCACTCGTGACTGAACCCGTTCACGAGTTCAGTCAGCAGACAGCGGAAACGGGCCGCGCTGGCTGGCTGGCTGGCGGCTGTGGTAATAATGCTATCAGCGCGTGCACGGGTCGGCTGGACAAGAGAACTGAGCGGCGCTGCGGCGCGACCAGGCACAACTGGGCGACACTTTCCGGGCGGCGACGGAGACACAGAACGGGACTCAGATAACGGCTGAGTCGGGACAAACCTACACGACCGAGGACAATTCAGTGACCAGCATGGGAAACGCTGCGGTTCCTCTGACTCGCATGCACGGCCGGCGGTGAAATCAGCTGGAGAGACGTTTTTTATACGGGGCTGATACGATGGCAGTGATGACGATAACGTATTAGGACGCGTCACAAGGCGAGAGAAAGCGCACGCTGCATGAACGGCGCCGATATACATGCACAGCCGACTGCTGTACGGTGTTGTATGGCGCACGAGTACCATGTCACGCAGACGATCGGCGACAGCGACATGTCACATCACCGTGTCTGACCGATATCTCCGCGTATCAGCCGGACGGGGCACCCTCTGCGGCCGAGTGTAAACCGACCGGGCCAGGCGACCCGTCCCCTCTACATTGAACGGGGAGCGGGGGGGCTGTCCCGACGGACCGCACGATCTGAGGTCATGTCTGATCTGATCAGATGAGCGGCCGGCTGACCGCGGGGGACACCGACCACAGCGGCCGCCCACAGAGGCCAGCCAGCGTGACTCGGAAAACAGAAATGGCATGCAGATGTGCGGATTTCATGCATGGCATCCCTAAGGAGCACACCGGATAGGACAAACATCCTGTCTGAGATGTCGGGGGCCGGTGATTTAATGTATACTAACGATGCAAGGTCGACATGGCTACCACGTCCGCGTCCAGCGGGAGGGGGAGGGGGGGATGTGGTCAGTCAATGTTTGCCTCTGCCGTCCATCCGACCGCGCCGTGCCACGCGGTTGTTTTCACCGGCCTTGCATATCGGACCCAACACAGCGCGGCGCTGCACAGCCAGACGACAATGTCGTGTCTCAATCGAGCAGCAGATCGGCTCTCGGAGTGCAGCGCTCCGTTTGGGTTTAATAGCGCCACTTGCAGCCGGCTGACAATAACTGCTCAATTGGCCGGCAAGTGATCGTGTGGTGAGTGGGCGGAGGTGTCACTTGTGCTGGTGGACGGGGTGATACTGGTGCGTACCACAGCGCAGTGTTTTCAACACTGATCCACGGCACCTCCAGATATGTAGTGAGACCCTGCGGTTCGACATCTCGAATTCAGGACAAAATGCCCGGATGAATTTGCCAAAGCCGGCAGCGTCAGAGCGGCGAGCGCTGCGGCGATTTGTCTCCATTTCAGACTGAGGAGGCGGCTCTGCAGCGGACGGACGGACGGCGCTGATGACGCTCCAGACGGTCACAGACATGCAGCTAAGGTAAAGGTCACGTCGTCTACCGTCTGGTCCGTACCCCTGTCACCGCCAGCACCAATAACTCGAGTGTCGCGCGACCCAGCAGCTCATTTCAGCAGCTCTACGATCTCATCTCGGCGGCGTCATCTCGTACAGATGTCAGTCGCCGGCGGCCACAGCGCCAGATTGGTGCGGCCTCATCGGCGCCGCTGACGACTTCACAGACCCATGTCAGCCGACGGCGCGGTCGGCTCTCCCGATGAGAGGTCCTCGTCCGCCACTGACGTTACAGCTGCGTCACAGCCCCAGTCTAACACCGCAGAACAGCTCGCCGGGCCGGCCTGCGACTGCAGTGTGTGGCGGGTATTGTTGTGTGGCGCATTATGTGCCGCTCATTGAGATGCCAGCTGATGAATAGGTGAGTATCCAGGACAGGACGGAGCGGCCGCGGCTCCCGCAGTGCTGAGCGCCGTGTCATCCCCTGTAGCCACTGGAGCTGGGTTTTCCGCGGCAGGCGCAGCAGGTTGCCATACATGGCTGCCGCCGCAGACGCCGGCGTCTGTCTGTCCCACTGTTGATTGGGGACAACAACCTGGAAGGAATGCTTAATTCAGGTCCGAACAGTGAAGCAGTTCACATGCTAAGAACGGGACACTTGAGTAAGTTCAAAACTCTTCACTACACAAACATGGGCCCGGCTTACCACGAATGACAAGCCATTAGACTTTACCCAAATCCCACTCATGTCAAGGCGGCGTCCATAAAGCCAAAATAATGGAAGGAAAATATCAGTATTTTAGAACCCTGTTCCTAATTATGACAGTCACGTGTGAAACGGTTCAGCTTTTTAACCATGCTAACAGTCTCCTCACTCTATATTCACACAAAGCTCGGCACATTTCACCTCCGGCCATATCACCTTTACGAGCCGTCGCGCCGGCACGGGCACTTTCCTCAGTCACCTCACCGTATCCACCTTCACAAATCACAATTAACGAGCCCGCCTGGCCCTCCGCCGCAAAAGACGAGCCGCGCCGGTTCACTCTCTCAAATGGAATCCAATGGGCCCAGGGAGCCGGTAAGCCATTCATCTTGCCTCTGAGGCCCACCCAGCCACGCAAAAAAGAATCACGCCGTTAATCTCCCGCCTGTGTCTCGTCTGGAGCTGGCGTTCGATTGGGCAGATGGTGGCTCTCAACTGTCGGCTGCTTGCGGCGGTGGCTGGTTGGCGGTTTGGCGGTTGGCCGGTGCGTGGTCGCGTTGGCGGTGGTGGCGGGGTGGTTGGCCGGTGGCGGTTCTGGCTGTTGCGGCTGGCGGCGGCGGCGGCGGTTGGCCTGGTGGCCGGTTGGCGGTGCGCGGTTGTGGCGGTGGCCGGTGTGGCGGCGGGTCGGTGGCGGTGGCGGGCGAGTTGGCGGGTTGGCGGTATCGACAAGGGGGTGAGCCGGCGGGACAGGTTGCGGTCTGAGCATGGTGGTGGCGGTGCCGAGTGGCGGTGGCGGTGGCGGTGCGGCCGGTGTGGGGCGGATGGCGGTTGTTGCGGTAGTGGCCGGAGGTGACCAGAGGGGTGTGCGCGTGGGGGATGGCGTTGCTGGCGGGTTGGCGCGCGGCGTGTATTGGTGGGCGGGTGGCTCAGGTGGCAGGGTTTGGTGCGCGGTGCCGGGGTGGCGGTGGCGGTGTGTGCGGTGGCGGTTGGCGGTGGTGGTGGGCGGTGGCGTGTGGTGGCGGGTGGCGGGCTGTGGCGGCGGGGTGGCGGTGGCGGCGTGGGTCGGTGGCGGTGGCGTGGTTCTGGTGCGGTGGGCAGTGGACGGTGCGGTGGCCGGGCGGCGTGGCGGTGGCGGGGTATGGTGCGGGGTCGCAGCGAGGTGGCGTGTCTGTGGAGCGGAAGCATGACAGGGGTGGTGCGGCTAGGCGTGGAACAGGTGGCAGGGTGGCCAGGGGCGGGCATGGGTGGGCGCGTGGGCAGATGGTAGGCTGTGGCGGTGGTCGGTGGGTCTGGTGGCGGGTGGCGTGGCTCGGTGGCGGTGGTTGGCGGTGGTGCTGGTGGGCGTGCGTAGTCGTGGGCGGTGGACGACCAGGGCTATGGCGCGGGACGGTGAGCGGGTGGTCGGTGGCGGGTCGGGCGGTAGAGACGCCGGGGGTTGGCGAGCAGGTGGCTGATGCAGGCGGTGGCTGGCGGGGCTGGTGCCGGTAGCGACAAGGGGCAGGCAGGAGTTCCCGGGCGGTCTGGCTCCGTTCAGCTCCGCTCCTTATGTATCATTAGCCCACACGCCGCCCCGGCAGCCCTCCACTATCGCCCCCTTCCAGCCACACCGGCGGAAACTGAAAAAACGACGACGTCGTCGACGGCGCCACCTCTTCCGCCGCCGTCGACGAGACGTGATTTCCCAACAGAACTCGGCGAACCACCGGCCGAGTGTCTGCCCCTGCGGGCGGCTGCGGGTGGCTCGAGATCGCAGGGGTCGCAGGGGTCGCACGGGTCGCAGGGGTCGTAGCCGGGGGCCGCGACAGATAAACGTCGCCCCGTAAGCCGCCCGGCCGAGCGCAGATAAATCTCCATTCTGCCGTAATTCGCTGCCACGAGTGTCTGCCCAGGGTACCGGCCTGAGCGCGCCGCCTAGAGCCGCCACAGCCGAGCCAAACTTACACGATAAATCCGACGGATTAACGTGGCCGAGATTAATGGTTTCGCTTTCAGCATTAATCGCGGCCTGGTGTGGCGCGCGGTTGATTGCGGCGTGGTGCGGCGCGGGTGCGGCGGGCGGCGCGGTACGCCGCAGCAGCTGACGCGGCGGCGCTTCTCTGCCCAGAGGGGCTAAAAATACCAGCCGCCCCGCCGGCACGGCGAGAGAGCTCCGGCTCGCGCTGTGCGCGGCGCAGCGACCGACCTGGCCGAGTGGGACGGACACGGTGCAGGGTGAAGGGGAGGGAGGCAAGGTAGCTGCGACCAAAGAACTCACCCATCACAATTCAGCCCGTTTTCGGCCGGCATCGCACAAGTGACGTAGCCATTAGCATGTATTTATTATGTTGAGATTCAATACCAGGATATTGACAAGTCCATCGGCGCAGAATAGACGGGCTGGCTGGATGGCTGTATAACGGCTGCACGGTGTACTCAGCAAAGACAAAGACATGTATTGGGACCATCCACAATGAACTCGTGGCTATTACGGCCCCTTGCTAGTGCCTAAAGCGGTATACATTGGAGGTGAAAAAAAGAAATCGTTAGAAGTTGACGTAAGTGATAAGTCCCTAGAGGGCAATAGCAGCGTATTTCAGGCAAGGTCACAGACAGCCCTTTCAGGCAGTAACACGATGGCGACAAGTGCCACGACATTGACAGCTGTTCGGCGCCACACCTGACGTGTTTTTACGCCTCGTAATCACCTGTACGCCGACACCTGAGTTCGGCTAATTAGCTGCACGGTCTGGCCTCTGGTCTGCACCTGAACGGTGAACCTGAGAGCCGGCGACAAGTCCGACACACGACCTGCCTACAGCGGCGCTGTGCGCAGTGGTAAACGGCATCGTGTTGCACTCAGCCTGACGCCGCACTCGCTAACCGTCCGCCTCGGACGTGCACGCCAATGGTAACAGGGCGCAGCCGCGCAGTGCGGCCGGTACCCGCGTGTGCCTGCGTCGCGATGTGCCCACATTGTGTCGCATTATGTCGCGCTGCAGTCCGGCATAACAGCCCGTCTGCAGATCTGGGCGGTCATCGGGACCAACACAGTCCGATTGGCGCCATCGCGGTCATTTATCTCCCCGGCGCTGCACACCATGTCTCGGACAGACGCTGAGCTAAGCCTTGTCAGTCACACATTGACGTCACCGTGGCAACAGCGTTACTCTACACTAACGCACCGTCAGCCAGCCTCTCCACCACAACAGTCATCAACACGGCGATCAAGCCCCGTCAACAAATCCCGAGCCAGACAACCCGGCGGACCGGGCGACACTGCTGTCGTCAGCTGAAGAACACGCCGTGACCCAGAGAGCTGGTCGCTGGCGCAAGTCAAGGCTCTCTCAAGGTGAGACGGGGCTTTGAATCCAGTCGCATTCACTCTCAGATGGCATAAGCTGTGGACCTGAATCGGTAAATGTGAACACCTGCTAGGCACTCGGGATTGTGAGTCCGGCTAAGCTAAGACGCCGTTATTCACTCCATTCATAGCGTCTGCAATTCATGTGATTGTGCAGTGAGCATGTGCAATTGCATGTGCAGAGTCACTCTCTACGAGTCGAAAAACCTCGTCTGCCTGCCGCAAACGATCGATCCGTCACACGTCGCAGTGAGACACTCGTTTTCTCCCACTGTCGACGCTCTCACGTTTTTCACTTCAGATTTCACGCGTCGTTCTCACGGCCACAATTAGGAGCGACACCGGAGCAGCGAGAAAACCCCTCTCTCCGGGGCTGGCTCGGAGCGGCGAGAAAACCCCTCTCTCCGGGGCTGGCCCGGAACGGCGAGAAAACCCCTCTCTCCGTGGGCTGGCTCGAAGCAGGCGAGAAAACCCCTCTCTCCGGGGCTGGCCCGGAGCGGCGAGAAAACCCCTCTCTCCGGGGCTGGCTCGGAGCCGTGATAACCACCTGACACGTCGACAACGCGCTGCATTGTCATCATAGTCAGCCGGCCGCGCCGCGCTGCAACACCGCTCCCAGCCATCAACAAAAATGAACATACCGCGCGCGGCCCGGCGGCGCGGAACGCTGGGAAAAACGGCGAATCGGCTGTCAGGCGGCGGCGCGACGGCGTGCGGAACGCTTCCGGTGTGAGTTTGTCGTCCGGTGCGAGCTGCCTGAGCTCCCGCGGCTCGGTGACGGATGGCGGCGGCTTCGTGTGAGCCTCGTACTGCAGAGAAAGCCGGTGACAGCGCACCAGGGCCCGGCCGCCGTCCCTGACGGTGCTGCACGGAAGTGTGCACTTTTCACGGTGCACGGCGCGCGGTGCACAGCCAGACGCGCCGCCGCCGCCGCCGCCGCCGCCTGCCGCTGTCACGACCACTGGCTGATGTCAGTCGAGAACCGCTCAGCCGATGGCTCAATCTCGGAATATTTATACTTCAACTTCTACGGAAAGACATACTGAGGTGGCGGCGTTGGCAGCAATGGCACGTCCGGTTTGATAAAGTCGACATTACAAGGCCAAAGTTGGCTAAAACTGCTCAGTGCTCAGCCGGCGGGTCGGTTTCCCGAACTGAGATTGGACCATTGTAAGCTGCCCCGCCAGAGTTCAGAGTGACTCGGGGCGGTACAGACTGCCACCGGGCCAGGGACGCCGCGTCATGCCCGCCGTGTCGCCGGGTCCCGGGCCGCTGTGTTCTGTGACACGGCAGCTCACAGAGAGCGAGGCGACAGCGAGGGTTCTCCCGCTGGGAGAGCGGGGAGCGGCCGACCCGGGACCGGCCGGCTGATGCCATCGGTGACCCCAGCGGGCCGGCAGCGGGTCGGCAGCGGACCAGCGGTGCCCCCGTTATCGCTGTCAGCCCGGCCAGGCTGCATGCAGTGCCGGTGAGTTGTGAGCGGCGATAAGCGACAATCGCCTGTCGTTCGGCCTTTCCAGGTGGCGCTGAGTGGCCAGCGCGCCAGCTGACGGGCGCAACATGGAGCGCAACCGAGATCAACACCGAGCTGTGACGTCACCACCCCGCCGACGGCCCGACCCCAGCCACCGGTCTGAGCCGGCCCGCACCTGTACCCCGAGCTGAGTGACATAATCAACTGCCCGCGCTCATGTTCCGAATGGGCCCAAGGCAAACCCGGAGTCACCTCTCAGTCTACCCGGCTTCATCAGGCCACCGAGGCGAATTCCGTTGGCTTGCGACACGTCACCGTTAGCTTATGTTCAAAACCAGCGCCGGCGGCGGAGCCAGCGCGCGCGGTGTGGAGCGGACCGGTTCCGTGACGCGGCGGCGGCGGCCTCAGTCGCACGCGATCCTGTCCGGTGAGGGTGTGTCACACTGTGTGTCGCCCCATGTGTCGCCGGGTGTCGCATCGTGTCGCCCTGTGTACCCCACACAATGTAGTGGCGGAACGGAGCAGCGGCGCCGCCGGCAGAGACGCCAGTCAAACGGCTCGGCGCATCTGGGCGACTGTCGGCGGCGGCGGCGGTGAAGGACCCAGCCTGTGGTCCGGCGGTGGTCGCGCCGATCCGTCTCAGCGCCGGCTCGGCTCGCTTCACCGGAAGCGGCGGCTGTTTGAAGTGAACGCCGCGCCGCGCCGTCTCTGTCGCCGCCGACGGACAGAGTCGGTGGTCAGTCCGGACTCAGGAACCGAGGCCATGGCGGCTCTTTGTTAGGGTAAAGGCATTTCGGTCCATTCGGACCATTGCACCGTGGCAGTTACTAAAACTGCATGGTACAGCCGTGCTCGCGGCTGCACCAAACAGTCTAGAGAACAGTACGTCACGGCTGCCTGTTGTCGGCTAACCACACTGATCGCCGCCCACCCGCTGTAGCTCCTATCAGCCGTCCGAGCAGCGCGGCCCACAGCCAGCCGGGCGCCGGGCGGCGGCGGCGTGTTGATGGGTGTGGAGGAGCCGCAGTCACCGTCAGCCTCGTCAGAGCCAGGTGGTGGACGCCGGGCAGGCATACCGTTCGGGTTGCATCAGTACCTCGCTGCCCAATCGCAATCACTTTCTGAGCCGCCGTGGTGAGGGCGCCGTCAGCTGCTGGGTGGACATAACGTGCATATAGCCAGTGATGTCACTGATAGAGTGCAGAGACGACATTCAGGTGACGCTACATGAGCGGCGAAGGACAAAGAATGGTATGTGGTCAGAAGTTGGATATGGGCTTTCTTGGAAGCGGTTGGCACCCGGAAGGTGGGACTATTTCACTAGTGCACGGACAAGGACAGCCCAGTTAAATTCGCAGAATAGAACCAATGTGAGTTGTATGTACGATGTTGCACATGTAATGACTGAACTCATACAGTGTAGAACATCGCCCTACATTACATGAATCAGCCTTCATGTATAGCAGCGCGAAACTAATGTCGACATTCTGACCGAGTGGGTGCATCAAAGACGGCTCCGTCACCTTGCAAGCGAGTGGTCACGGATGAACGGGTAGATTATCAGCCACATCTGCGGCTGGGAAGGCCTACATTACCGAGGAAAAGGAAACACAAACATTTGGTAAACATTAAAATAAAGTGGTTAACCAGCCCCGTAAACACGGAGCCACACCGATCTCGGCCAGAAGCCAAGTGGTGGCTGCGGGCCAGGTGGCTGCCAGAGTTGGCTCACGAGCACAACCCACCAAACGGTCCCTGTTCCGGAGAGGTATCAAAGTTACTAATGACTGGCCAAGACTAACAGGTGCTTCAGCTTAGCCAGCGAAAACAAACCGGAAGGGAAACCGTAAACTCATTCTGCTCAAGGACATCACTAAGCCATTAAAGCGTGCCATTTCACACGGTCGGCTTTTCCTCATGGCAAGCTGGCCAAGTTGCACGAGCTGCGATGGCAGTTCGTGTGTCATGAGACACGAGCCAAGTCCGCCAAACGACGACCGTTCTCGTCCCGCACGCGTGACACATGCCTGTCACGTGACGCATGACACCTTCGTGTCGTGACGGAGCACATGACAATGTAGACCGTGTCGTAACGTCACGACACGGCTCCGAAGCAGGTGCGGCGCAGGACTATAGAACAAGGAAACGGTCAAATCAGGATCGCATGGTATGAGTAAGCCCGTGTAAACGGTCGGCTTCGATGTGTTGTGTGAGCGAGTCACGCATTGTCATGGCGTGATACAGGGCACTGGGCAATGCCCGTTCATGGTGCTATCAGCGCCAAAATTGTGCACACTTATTCGTAAACGGATACCTACTCCAAGAACCCATACAATGTCTAAGGCCGAACAGAAGCTGATGTCATGACCTGACAGACGAGCAGACTAAGTGACAGCTCCAGTATGTCTAAATATAAGGCGCAGGCTCTAGGAAGTCCGATTCGGCAGAACTACAGTCGCCGCCCCGCGGCTGGTACCGACCAGCTCCCAGTGAGTGAGCTCCGGGAAGCCCGTCTGACGCAGATCTGCCAGTTGGCTCGTCCGAACTCAGCGCTAGGAGAACCCAGGGACACCACCTGACACAGCTATCTCCCCCCGCCCTGTCCTCTGTCCCTTGGCAGCGGACCCTGAGCACGGAAAGGACAGACACAGCCGTCGATACCTGACACAGCCACCTGACAACACCTGACAGACCCGTCTCTCTCTCTCTGTGTGTCTGACCCACGTCCCTTGGCAGCGGACTCTGGCTCCTTCCGGCCAGCGCAGTGACTGATTAGCTGGAAGGTGCAGACAAGTCGCGCCTACATCCGCCGCGACCGTCACAGCTCGACTGTGTCACAGCGCGCAGACATCCTGTGACACCGGCTGGCGATGTCAGCCTGCAGACATCCTGTGACACCGGCTGGCCGATTACCTTTGAAGACAGTCCTGTGACACGGCTGAGCCGATGTCGGCCTGCAGACATCCTGTACAGCAGTTGGCTGGCGATGTCAGGAGCGACATCCTGGTGGACCCGCGGCTGGCGATGTAGCCTGCAGAACATCTGTGACACCGGCTGGCGATGTCAGGAGCAGAACATCTGTGACAACCCGCTGGCGATGTCAGCCTGCAGACTCGCTGTTGACACGGCTGGCGATCAGGAGCAGACACCTGTGGCAGGCTTGGCGATGCAGCCTGCAGACATCCTGTGAACAGCTGGGATGTAGGCTGCAGACATCCTGTGACCCTGGTGGCGATGTCAGCCTGCAGACTCTGTGACAACCGGCTGGCGATGTCAGCCTTGACAGACATCAATGTGCAACCTGGCTGGCGGATTGTCAGGACAGACATCCTGTTGAACCGGCTGGCGATGTCAGCTGCAGAATCTGGCACGCGGGCTGGCGATGTCAGCCTGCAGACATCTGTGACATGCGGGTGGCGTGTCAGCCTGCAGACTCCTGTGGACCGGGCTGGCGATGTCAGCTGCAGACAGTCCTGTGACATACGGCTGGCGATGTCAGGAGCAGACATCCTGTGAACACGGCTGGCCGATGTCAAGCCTGCAGACATCCTGTGACCCGCTGGCGATGTCACCTGCAGAGATCACTGTGGACACCGGCTGGCGATGTCAGCCTGCAGACATCCTGTGAACCGGCTGGCGATTGTCAGCCTGCAGACATCCTGTGACACCGGGTGGCGATGTCAGCCTGCAACATCCTGTTGACAACCGGCTGGCGATGTCAGCTGCCAGACATCCTGTGACACCTGGCTGGCGGATGTCCAGGAGCAGACACGTGCTGGAACGCTGCGATGTCAGCTGCAACATCCTGTGACACACGGCTGGGATGTCAGGAGCAGACATCTGTGACACCGGCTGGCGATGTCAGGAGCAACATCTGTGAACAACCGGCTGGCGATGTCAGGGAGACAGACATCCTGTGACACCGGCTGGCGATGTCAGCCTGCAGACATCCTGTGACACCGGCTGGCGATGTCAGGAGCAGACATCCTGTGACACCGGCTGGCGATGTCAGCCTGCAGACATCCTGTGACACCGGCTGGCGATGTCAGCCTGCAGACATCCTGTGACACCGGCTGCGCGACTGTCAGCCTGCAGACATCCTTGAACCGGTGGGCGATGTCGGAGCAGACATCCGTGAACGGCTGGCGATGTCAGCCTGCAGACTCCTGTGACAACCGGCTGCGATGGTCGGAGCAGACATCCTGTGACACCGGCTGGCTATGTAGAGCCGCAGACATCCTGTGACACACCGCTGGCGATGTCAAGCCTGCGACATCCTGTGAACAAGCCGGCTGGCGATGGTCGGAGCAGACATCCTGTGCAAGCTGGCGATGTCAGCCTGCAGACATCCTGTGACACCGGCTGGCGATGTCAGCCTGCAGACATCCTGTGACACCGGCTGGTGATGTCAGGCTGCAGATGGAGGCCGATTACCGATGTCTCGGCCAGGCGCGGAGACACTCGGCCGCGTGCCGCTGCACATCGCCGTCAGTTGGCAGCTGAATTATGACCCCGGCGAGGCTTTTCAATTCTGTGAAGGGTGCCGACTGGCCATTGTCGACCAGTTAAGCCGTGCCGTAGATTTCCGCCGGGCCGTATTTATATGTCGCGCCTCGGTACGTCGCGACACTCCGCTGTATCTGCAGGTGAGACGCGACACTCGCCTTGCTGGACACTGGTGGGCTGGGTGACCGTATTAATATGTCGCGCCTCGGTAACGTGCGACACTCCCTGTATCGCAGTGAGACGCGACACCGCTGTGCTGACACTGTGGGTGGTGGCCGTAATTTATATGTCGCGCCTCGGTACGTGCGCCTGTGTGTAATTATATCGTGCAAGTGGGACGCGGACACTCGGCCTGTGTGGGACACTGGTGGTGGGTGGCCGTATTATAGTGTCGCGCTCGGTCGTCGCGACACTCCCGCTGTTTATATTGCAGGTGAGACGCGACACCTGCCTGTGCTGGGCACACTGGTGGGTGGGTGGCGGTATTATATGTGCGCCTCGGTACGTCGCGACCCTCCGCTGTATCTGCAGTGAGACGCGACACTCGCCTGTGCTGGACACTGGTGGGTGGGGCCGTATTATATGTCGCGCCTCGGTACGTCGCGACCCTCCGCTGTATTATATCTGCAGTGAGACGCGACACTCGCCTGTGCTGGACACTGGTGGGTGGGTGGCGTATTATTATGTCGGCTCGGTCGATCGCGACCTCCGCTGTATCTCAGTGAGACGCGACAACTCGCTGTGCTGGACACTGGTGGGGTGGGTGACCGTATTATCTGTCGCGCTGGTAGAGTGCGACACTCCGTGTATTATATCTGCAGTGAGAGCGACAACTCGCACTGGTGCTGGACACGGTGGTGGTGGGGCGTATTATATGTTTCGCCCTTCGGTACGTGTCGTGACACTCGCTGTATCTGCAGTGAGACGCGACACTCGCCTGTGCTGGACACTGGTGGGTGGGTGACTATTGATATGGTCGCGCCTCGGTACGAGGGTCGTGACCCTCCGTGTATCTGCATGAGACGCGCCAAACTCGCCTGTGTGGACACTGTGGGTGGGTGGCCGTTATATATGTCGCGCCTCGGTACGTCCGCGACATCCGCTGTATCTGAGTAGACGCGACACTAGCCTGTGCTGGACACTGGTGGGTGGGGCGTATTATTGTGCGCCTTCGGTACTCTGCGACCCTCCGCTGTATTATATTCAGTGAGACGCGGGACCACTCGCCTGTGCTGGCATGGTGGGTGGGTGGCCGTCCTGACGCACACTGCACAGCAATCGCCACCGGCAGTTATCCGAGCATGGATGTGCCTCGGTTTTGCAGGCAGCTGGCCCGGCTGCACGCGCGTCAGCGCCATGCCTGATTCATGACCACTGTCGGCTGCCGCGACACGAGCGAAACTTCCATCACAGGCACACTGACAGAAGACGCCTGGCCGCCTGGCGGCGCCTGTCCCCTGCCAAGCCCGAAGTCTGCCGCCTGTCCCCTGCCGCCCAGTGTCTCAGAATCCTGCCGCCGGAGCAGGGCGGTGGTCATCTACCCCGTACTGCCGCGCCGCAGACCTGTCGGTGGCAGCTCCTATCTACGTCCGGAGCGGCAGAGCTGCCGGCGCTAGTTCGATAGCGGGGTCGGGGACGGACGGCATCGGATGGGCCGCCCGGCGTCACACATGACAGTCGGCTGGGCGGGGCGGCACAGGGCGGGTGGCACAATCACGCCACACCAGCGGAACCCCGCCACCCCGTCCGTCCCGGCCACGCTACTCGGCCAATGGCTCTTTTAAACTGACGGTTCAACACGCCCAATACCGATACAAAGGCCGATTCGCAATTCAAAGAATCGGGAGAAATTGAATTGACGTGGTATCAATGTACGCTGTATTGCATCGAAAAATTAATAAATAAAAGTAAACCATATGAAATAAATTCAAAGCGGAGCGCATCAAAGACCGACTGTACGATCGCTAACATAACTCAAGCCCATCCTCTTTATTACAGTCCATTATGCGTGGGTTAAAAATAACGACGTCCAATTTGTCGCTCATTTGCCGTATCAGATTTGTAACCGGTGCACGATGCTCGCGTGTTGCGGTAAGTGGCTGCTCCGTTGGCGACTGACGGCTCGCGCTTCCGTAAAACGAGTCGGCTGATTTCCGGCCGTGCGTGGGCCGTTTCCGGTAGCGCTGGATTAATGAGTTAGCCAGCCCGGCTGGCCACCAGGTCAGACTGGCGGACTGGCGCTAAATTAGTTAGGCAGGCCCACCTGGCCAGCAGGTCAGGGACTGGCGGGCGGAACTAATGAGTTATTCCAGGCCCGGCTGGCCACCAGGTCAGACTGGCGCGGCTGGACTAATGAATTAGCGCAGCCCACCTGGCATCAGGTCAGACTGGCGGGCTGGACTAATGAGTTAGGCAGCTCGCCTGGCCACTAGGTCAGACTGGCGGGCTGGACTAATAAGTTAGGCAGTCCGCCTGGCCAGCCGGTCAGACTGGTGGCGCTGGCCTGGCCCGGTGAGGAGTGTTGGGAGTAGGGGCCCAGGGGAGGAGGCGGATTAACAGTCCGTCTGAAGACGACTCTGCCACTCAAGAGAGCAGCATGTAGGACTGCAGCGGAGGGAGCGTTCCTCTGGCGGGGGCCGGCGGCGGCAGTACGTCAGTGTCCCCCTGACGAACGAGAGGCAGGGCAGGGCAGCACTGCAGCGGAGGGAGCGTTCCTCTGGCGGAGGCCGGCGGCGGCAGTACGTCAGTGTCCCCCTGACGAACGAGAGGCGTGGCAGGGCAGCCCGCAGGAACGCAGTCCGGCTGTCCGTCTCCCCCGTCCGACCGCCCGGCCTGTCCGTCTCCCGTCCCGTCCAGTCCGGGTGTCTGTCTGTCTGTCTGTCTGTCTGTCTGTCTGTCTGTCTGTCTGTCTGTCTGTCTGTCTGTCTGTCTGTCTCAGTCCGCCTGACAGTCCGTCTGTCCGGTCCGGCGGCGTCTGCTGCAGAGCGGACCGCGCCTCCACCGGCCCCGCCCTGCTGACATTGGGACGTCGGCCGATCGGACCCGCTAGCCGCCTGACCTACAGACTGGCCGGCCAGTCCACGGCGCCGAGACGGGAACTCCGATCGGCAGCTGCCCTGCAATACTGATGGCGTGAGCCGAGATCACACGA
>VOPJ01004069.1:0-25702 GCA_014673585.1 Semibalanus balanoides
TTTCCGGGAAATTGGGACGCCGTATCTTAAAACCTGGTTAGATATAGGATTTTTTTCCGTTGAGGCTGCATTTTTGCCGTCATGAGCCTACAGGGGCACCGAATGTTAATTAATAAAAATCCTGCTAAAACGTTAATTTGCCTATGATTACTCATTAGTAGTTTGTATTTTCTAAAAATATAAATATAATTAAACAAATTATAATTCACTATTTTGAAAGCACTTTCAAATGTAAGTGTGACGTCCGTCATTAGAACGTATATTCGAAGGCGATCATAGATGTGCCTAGCCCTAAGTCTGGCACGGCTAGGTCACTCACCTCTTTCTCTCTGGCCTGCCGAAATATACACCTTCTCTCTAGTCTCTACCCTGTCATCACGGTCTGGCCATAAGGCGGCATATGGCTAGGGGGCGACACATGGCTATGATATGAGGGCGGCATCCGACCGTGCAGCAAACGTCAGATATTGATCCCCGTAAGCAGGCCTATTTCGGCGCCTTCGGCGCGGAAACTGGTCTGCTTACGAGACCCTCCGGGCCTTCGGCTCGGTGACGCAGGGGGGGGGGCGGCCCGCCCCCTGCGTGGCGAACCACAGAGGGCGGTTCGCTCCCCCCCCCCGCCGCCCCCTGTATCCGCCCCTGGCAGACAATAACCCATCCCGACGTAAATATACCTACATGGACACTAGAAACCCATTTCAGTGTGGTCCCTTAGTCGTTCTTTTGTGAGTGAACATTATGATTTACACCGTTCCAAAATAACAAATACAAAATACAGTTCCCCTAATCACCTCTCGACTATTACACGTGCACCAAAACCGGCTTCGACCTTTGATTACATGCACCGACAATGGCCGCTCGCAAAGGATTTTGTATAAAAATGGCCGCAAATAGAGATGAGAGGAAATCATGTAATTAATATACCTATTTTGATGAGCATTTCATCTCTGATGTACTGATGTATATATTGTGTCCGGATATAAAACGGACCATAGTGCAAAAACCTTTGCAGTTAACACAAAACAACAATCTAGAAAAAATGTTCTGTGGATGTTTGATACTTCACATTTAGTAAGTGAACAATATACAAACTGTATAAAATAATGCATATAAAACAATAAAATAATATGCAGTGACATTAACAATATTTGTACATCAATCATCACAATTATAACAATTAACACTATAGTCTATAGATCTAACAATAACTGAATTATGATCATGTTTGGTGGTGAAAGCATTAAATTTGCAAAGCAAGCTGCAAAACGAAACAAAGCCAAAGAAGATCAGCTGAAACGAGATGTTTACAGAGCACAAGAACAATTTAACTATTCCGCTCTGGAAAGCGATTTAAATTGTCTAGATTAAACTATTGTCCCCTCTGTTCCCGGGCCTATGCTCAGTGGCGGCGGAAGCAGGGTGGCTGGGGGGCAGGTTGCCCCCCCATCGAAAGAGGTGGGGGAAAACATGTAGTTTCCCCACAAAAACAAATGCTCACGTCAATAATATTTGTAGAGGTCCGCGCCATGCGCAATACGACGCATTGATGAGAATGCATATCCAGGGCAAAAGAGACTCCAAATTTTCGCGCCACTGCGCGGCGCAATTTATTTCAGAGTTTAAAAATAATCGAAGATAGTTCGAAGCCGAAGGTGGTGATTTTAAATTGGTGTCGCTGGTTCCAAAGTTGGTATGGCCAATGCCATACCTCTCATACTGCATCCTCCATCCTTGTAACGTGCTTTTTCATCCGTTTTATTTGGCCCTTTCAACGCTTGGGAAGAGGGCCCTTTCAACGCTCGGGAAGGGGTCACTTTCGAGGTGCCAACCCCCCACCCCCACCCACCCACCCCACCCACCCCCTCCTCCTGGACGCAATCCTGGCTACGTGCCTGTTTCAAGTTAAAGTTGATAAGCGTTAAATGCTTATAACGGTCGGTACTCACAAGTACTTAGTAACAACTTCACTGTCCGAGCGACAATTAGCCTGCCTGCCGACGCCTTGTTATTTACCATAAAGGCATATAATATGCTTCATGCACTCTACCTTTTGCGAATATGTACCAAACTTCTATTGAACAATCGACAAGCATTTTACAAAATTGCATTGAAATTGACAGTTCAGCTTGGCCCCGGAGGGCAAATTATTTAGTGTTCACGACTTATTTTTTGAAAATAAATTATATGTTTTTCCCATCAATTTTCAATGAACGGTTATTTAATATACTACAATGCACATGTCACATGAAACATTTATAATTATATAAACCGTTTACCCACAATCAATCAATAAACGTTTCAGAAAACCGTGCTGCAATCCGCGGATTAACTTGGCCAATGACGGCGACGTATTTAGTGTATGCCATTTGTTGTATTGACCAATAAGGGACGTTGTCACGCTTCTTGGAGCACTTTTTTCATTTCTGTACCTATGACTTGTTTACAAATATCATTCAACCCAGAGATAGTGATGGATCATACTGTTCGTCACCATATGTTGGTACATATTTATATATTTCACATAATTTAACTTATTAAATATAAAAAGTTGCTATTTCACCTTTATATTGAAACACGATCAATTTTAAACCATACATGTGACCGAAAAATGCAGATAAATAATAAAAAGGTGAATATTTAAACATAATGCATGTTATTATTTTTAAGTAGTTTGTCCCAGGAAAGCGGCACTTGCTTTTTACATCTCCATTCAGCTGAACGTTCCAAAACTATGCATACTAGGGTCTAACCAAGGTAAAACTATTGAATGTTTTCCCAGGTAACAGATACCGTTGTAACAACGTTGTGAAAAATCAAGATGTAATTTTACGTTTCAACAACGTTGCGACAACGTCGTGAATGTTGTGAAGAAAAAACTGTATAATCGTTGCTGTTAAACGTTACAGCAACGTTGTATCGTCACGATGTCGCAACTTTGTTCTAGTAACTTGGGAAGAACAGCTCGCAATGTGGTACAATTATTTAATTTAGCATATTCACCATCTTACTAAGATTGATGATCGACCACATAAGTCACGTTAGCTATGCTTGTCAAAAGTAACGTTGTAGCAACGTTGTTTCAACGTTTTGTGTGCGTTACAAGGGAACGTTGTGACAACGTTCCTGGGAGTCTACAAAAGTACATTATCACAACGTTGTGTTCTTGTGTTACAACCTTGTCACAACGTAGCGACAACGTCAAATTGTTAGCTGGGTTACTCATCATTGGGAGTCTGGGACACAGTCAATGTGCACGTTTGCTCCCGTACCGTTTCATATTTCAAACCTGTTTTAGCTTTACTAGAGCGCGCCAGCTCGGTCTTCGCCTAAAAAGACGTAAATAGCAGCTCACTCATTGACAGAATAACCTGAAATCACCCGGGGGCAGCTCCACTCATTGACAGAATAACCTGAACCTCACCCGGGCAGCTCACTCATTGACAGAAACTAACCTGACTCACCCTGGGGCAGCCTCACTCATTGACAGAATTAACCTGACTCACCCGGGGCAGCTCCCTCATTGCAGAATAACCTGACTCACCCTGGGGCAGCTCACTCAATTGACAGAATAACCTGACTCACCTGGGGCAAGCTCACTCATTGACAGAAATAACCTGACTCACCCCGGGGGCAGCTCACTCATTGACATAATAACTACCTCACACTGGGGCAGCTCACTCATTGACAGAATAACTGGCTACCCTGGGGCAGCTCACTCATTGACAGAACAACCTGATCACCTGGGGCAGCGCACTCATTGACAGAATAACCTTGACTTCACCCTGGGCAGCTCACCTATCATTGACAGAATAACCTGGCTTCACCCCTGGGGCAGCTCACTCATTGACAGAATAACCTTGACTCACCCTGGGGCAGCTCACTCATTGACAGAATACACCTGACTCACCCTGGGGCAGCTCACTCATTGACAGAAATAGCCTGAATTACCCCTGGGGCAAGCTCACTCATTGACAGAATAAACCTGAACTCAACCCTGGGCCAGCTCACTCCGTTGAACAAAGAATAACCTGATTCCACCCTGGGGCAGCTCACTCATTGACAGAACAACCTGACTCACCGGGGCAGCTCACCTTGACAGAACAACCTGACCACATCGGGGCAGCTACTCATTGACCGAACAACCTGCTCACCCTGGGGCAGCACTCATTGACGAATAACCTGGCTCACCCTGGGCGCTAACTCATTGACAGAATAACCTGACCACCCTGGAGCAGCTCACTCATTGACAGAATAACCTGACTCACCCTGGGGCAGNTTTCAACTTAGCCTTTACCATGTATTCATTTACGACAAATTATCAGTGTATTCTTTTGCATAATAGTGCAGTGAAACGGGAGTTATTCCTGAAACGCATGCCCGTCAGAAAGCAAGACGGATTTCGGCCCATCTGTAAGACTAAGTACGTCTGAATAATTTCGCTGAGAATGTTGCTGAGAATAACGTTTTATAGACCGATTTAAGCATCAAAATCACGATAAATCCTCACAAAGTTTATTCTTGCAATCCAGGGAATGAGGTATGAAACAATATGTTTTTTGTCCAGTCAGCATTAAGTGTTTTATCAACAATCCCAAAGTTTACGTCATCTCTACGTCATAATCATGCGTCACATCAGCAAAAATCACCATCAGCGATGAGTTACCGGGTATACCCGGTTTCGACTTTTAGGACTGAATATTAAATAATTAACGGGTTTCTTTGAAAATGTGAAAGCGTCACAAGTCATTTTGCGAGCATGCGCACAACTTGGCTATCTCAACTCAAAACCCAATGTTAAAGGTGAACTATTCCCTTTAAGTGCATTAATCGCAAAGGAAAATTAGATATGGTAGGACGTTGAGCCCCGGTGATGACATCGCGGTAGCACATGCGCTTTACAAATTTATCAATGCAACAAAGCGGTTTAGTATCTAGGTTTAGTGTCTGAGCTGTGGGCGGGCGGCTGCCCCGTCGCGTGACCAGGGCCCAATCTTACCAAGAGTCCAGTCTTACCAAATGCCGTGAATGGGTAAATACGGCATATTGATGCGCCGGCCTCCAAAAATTCCGGGACACGGGATCGAACCGGGGATAATCCTATCATTAGCCTGGTGCTCTACAGACTAGGCCAATTCGACAGCGAGAGAGGACGAACCAAACGCCGTGGTTACACAAGTGCAGCATTCTGAGCACTCCATTCACGGCATGCCGTACTTGCGCCATTCACGGCACTTGGTAAGATTGGGCCCAGGTGGCCGCTGGACCCGCTGCCCGGATACAACCGTGACCTCTGCGACCCGGCCAGTCCTGCGACCGCCGGCGCCAGCGCTAGTCCGCTATAGCACAGGGTGTGGCGTGGCGGCGGCCCGGCGGCTGTCAGACGTCGGGCGGCACCCATGACATGAGTATGTAGGGCTCGAAAGGTGTTAACGATATAAGTGCATTATTGCACTTTTTACACCCCATCGAGGTCATGTACCTGTAAATTTGAGAATGATTGACTATGACAAATATATGAGATGAGATGAGATAGAGATGAGATGAGATAGGTACCGCCAAGACCGCCAGACGCTTAATTTAAACTTAATTTTCCCATTTTTAGCAAATTTCTGTCACTAAACAATTGTGTATTGGTGTCAATGCCGCGAAGCGGGCGACATTTTCGAATTTTCACTGTGAATGGCTGTCATTTTGGACTGGGTTTGCAAAAACAATTTTTACGCTGGTATGTCCGACGTTGGGGGGGGGGGGGCAAAAACATAGTCTCAAGGACTTTGGGGGGCATGGCCCCTTTGCCCCCCTGGATCCGCCCTTGCACGCGGGACACACCGGGTCACACCGGGACACACTGGTTACACCGGAACAGCACCGGAACACACCGGGTCACACCGGGACACACCGGTCACCCGGGTCACACTGCGGACAACACCGGGAACCATCGGTCACACCGAGACCAGCTGGACCCACGCGAGACACACTGGGTTCACACCGAGGACACACCGGGAATTAAAGCAAAGAGCATCGAAAGGAAAAAAAACTATAAAAGCGAAGAAATCAAGGAACAAAACGGTCAAAAAGCACAAGAAATAAAGGAAAAAACTACATAGAAAAAAGAAAACAACCCGTACTACAAAAACACTAAACACCAGATAAGGAAGAGAGAAGACACTAAAAACAACATACAAAAACGAAAACAAAAGAAAACAAGAACAAAGAAAAACGAAGAAAACAAAAACGATGAAAGATCTGAAGATAGAACAGGAAAAGAGAACGTGAAATGAGGAAAAAAAACAGAAAAATATGAAAAAAAATAACAATTAGAACAACAAGAACTGATCAAAAAGAACAAAAAAACAATAAAAATAAAAAAATACTAGGAAAAACCTGTCATAAAAAACGGGTAGGAGGAAACGCAAGACTGTAACAAAACAACCAAACTGGGTACACCAAGACACACCGGGACACACCGGGACACACCGGGACACACCGGGACACACCGGGACACACTTGGACACACCGGGTCACACCGGGACACACCGGGTCACACCGGGACACACCAGGTCACACCGGGTCACTCCGGGTCACACCAGGTCACACCGGGTCACACTGAAACACACCGGGTCATATCGGGTCACACTGGGACACACTGGGACACACCAGGTCACACCGGGTCACTCCGGGTCACACCAGGTCACACCGGGTCACACCGGGTCACACTGAAACACACCGAGACACACCGGGTCACACCGGGACACACCGGGACACACTGGGTCACACCAGGACACACCGGGTCACACCGGGTCACACCGGGACACACCGGGTCACACCGGTTCACACCAGGACACACCAGGTCACACCAGGACACACCGGGTCACACCGGGTCACACCGGGTCACACTGAAACACACCGGGTCACACCGGGTCACACCTGGACACACTGGGACACACCGGGTCACACCGGGTCACACAGGGAACACACCGAGTTACATAGGATTACACCGAGTTAAATAGTCACACCGAGTTACATAGGGTCACACCGAGGCACACCAGGTCACACTGGGTCACACTGGGTCACACTGGGTCACACTGGGTCACACTGGGTCACACCGGGCCAAATCGGGTCACATCTGATCGGATCCCGGCTGAGTGAGGTCAACACGCCGCTGCGCGGGTCAGCCCGGGACGCACGGCGCGCCGCAGGGAGTCATGCCGTCAGTCAACGCAAGGAAAGCCGCCGCGTTAGAGCGCCAAGTGGGGTAATTGTGAGAGCGTTCGAACATTGTGGGAAGAACGGGAGACAGCTTTATTCAAAGTTTCCACCTCGAGACGAATACCGCGAACCAAATAGCAGCTACGCCGATTGTTCGGGTCTTTAGAGTGACGACTGTTATAATGAAACTAATGAGGTGATGTTCCTGATGCTGCTGCGTTGGTCTCTGATCTAACTGTAAGGAACGGCTGCTGGCGGGGCGGTGCCGGGCGGTGACGGCTGTGAGGTACGGCCGCTGGTTGCTACGGCACCGCCCCGGTGCCGGGCGGGTCGTGTCGGGTCGGGTAGGTCATCAGAAAGTCGTGCCGGCCCGGCCTGGTGGGCGTCCTGCCCGGCCGGCACCGCACCACACCGACCTCTGAGAGGTGCGCGGCACCGGCCGGCTAGTGTCGGTCACGATCGGTAACGGCTCTGGTGAGCCTGAGGTACGCCCCGGGCGATCCTGCTGGGCGCTCCTGTACCCAGCTGGGCGATCTTGAACCAGCTCAACCAGGTCAGCTAAGGCTATGCTTATGTGATGCGCAACAGGACAGGGTAGCTGGTTCCCATCTAGGAATCGCCATGTGTTCCGCTGTTGATTTCATTACAGCAGTTCGGGCTCGGTCCTCGGACAGTAACTGTGCTGGTGTTCTCAACAGCCTCTCATTGTTCTGCGTGAGAACATCCTGTTTTCTCATGTTAGGCTTATCAACTACCCCTTCCCATCGCCAAACAGGAAGTACCTGCATACCGAATGTCTCCTCCTGTTAGTTCCGGTATTTGCACGCGCTGCTGCCCCCGCTAACGATGGGGCGGTTACACGATGGTTACACGCGTTATGGTGGAATGGCTACCGGGCACGGAATCGCAGTAGCTCGCAAACCGCCTTCTACGGACTGTGCCTCGAATAATGAATACTACATAGTCACGCTTGCGTACGATTCCGCATGTATAAAACTGACGAGCTATGCGGAGCATTGGAAGATTTAGAGGAAATATCCATTCATTTGGCCATTGACCCATTCTTGAGCCCCTCAAGAAGGACCCTCAGAAAGGACCCTTGTCGAATGTCTTATGGAGGGGCCATTTTAGCGTGAAGAGGCCCATTTTAATCCTGAATGATTCGGATCAGCATTTAGAGAGCTTATTCCAACACTTTAATGGACCATTCTGACGTACGGAATGCCCATTGTCGCCTTCAGAGGACCATTTTTACCTACTGAGGAGTGAGAAAACATTTTTTCCTTCCGAGGGCCTATTTGGGTTAGGATCCAAGAAGGTCGAGGGAAGGATCCACCGTAAGTCAAAGGGCTCACTTTTGCTGCCTGGCGTCCCCGTAACGGAATCAGATATCACACCGGGCCACATCAGAAGCACTGATCAGTGCGTCAGCTACAGTGACCGTATATGAGCGTATCTGATGATTGTGTGTCTGGTGTGATCTCAGGACCCAGAGCCGGCCGCCAGCTGGACGGGCACGCTCGACGCCCGCTCGTTCCGCGACTTCTGCCCCCAGTACGACGTTAACTCGGATACGGTGGAGGGCCACGAGGACTGCCTCTTCCTCAACGTGTTCACCCCGTTCTTACCAGGTGGGCTACACTGAACAAGACGTGCGAGCAAAACCACTTTTGAATGCCGTTGTTTTCTTTCTGGATACTGATTTATCGCAAAGATGCTACGTTCTTAGTTACAATCTTCATTTATGTCTTATTTAGGTGCAATCGTAATTGGAGGAGTGAAAGGCAGAGTACGTCAAAGTCCACACTGAACCAATGGCTTGTGATATATTCTGCCCTTCACCCCTCTAATTATCGGCAATGCTGAATTTGCATGCAACTTGCTCACACAAATGGTGCTGGAAACGGTTTATATATAATTGTATTACCGCTTGTCCGCCGTTTGCCCTGCCGTCTGACATGTCATGCTGATCTATCATCTGATCTGTCATCTGAAAAATAAAAAACCTTTCAATCTAGCCTGTCATCATGACAATGTAGGCCTGACCTGTCATCTGACCTGTCATCTACCTGCCATCTGACCTGCATTGACCATCATTCTGACATTCATCTGACCTGTAGCCTGACCTGTCATCTGGACCTGCCATTCTGACCTGCCATCTGACCAGTCATCTGACCTGTCATCTGACCTTTCATCTGACCTGTCAGCTACCGTCATCTGACCTGTCATTCTGACCTGTCATGCTTGACCTGCCATCTGACCTGTCGTCTGACCTGCCATCTGACTTGTCATCTGACCTGTCGTCTCACCTGTCATCTGACCTGTCATCTGTTCTGGTTTCTGTCAGGTCAGCTGACCAGCGGCGCGTCGGCCGGCCGTCGGCTGCCGGTGCTGGTGGTGGTCCACGGAGGGGACTATGTGCGGGGCGCCGCCAGTCTGCTGGGCCCGCAGCGGTTGATGCGCGAGGATGTGGTGCTGGTCACCATCAACTATCGGCTGGGTGTTCTCGGTGAGAGCCGCGGCCGCTACCCCACCTCACATCGGCGGGGAAAGACCACGAAAACTGGCTTCTTGATATTGACGAGGTCATGTCATGCCATACTTTTGCTACACCTTTACGAAACGGTGACGTGACCCGGTACTGACCTGACACACTACATGTGACCTGGTACTGATCTGACACACGACACGTGACCTGGTACTGACCTGACACATGACACGTGACCTGGTACTGACCTGACACAGTCACGTGACCTGGTACTGACCTGACACACGACACGTGACCTGGTACTGACTTAACACACGACACGTGGCCTGGTACTGACCTGACACACGACACGTGACCTGGTACTGACCTGACATACGACACGTGACCTGGTACTGACTTAACACACGACACGTAACCCTGTCTGCAAAAACCGATACATTTCGCTAGTTGCGTGAGCTGTGCGATAACTTCATAGCCTCTAACAATAAACGTTATTATTATTATTATTATTATTATTATTATTATTATTATTATTATTATTATTATTATTATTTATTATTATATTATATTATTATTATTATTATTATTATTATTATATTTATATTATTATTATTATTATTATATATTATTATTATATATTATTATTATTATTATTATTTATTATATTATATTTATTATAATATTATAATTATATTATTATTATTATTATTATGATTATTACTGTATTATTATATTATTATTATTATTATTATTATTATTATTATTATTATTATTATTATTATTATTATTATTATTAACTGGCTTCATACCATCTAACGTCAAGTACCATCACCAGCACACCGTTTCGCACCATGAGATCAATCAGTGTGAGTCATCGGGCCCTACCCTCTACTGACCTCGCTGGGCTGGCTATGTGGGCAGGATTCCTCAGCAGCGGTTACCCGGAGCTGGCAGGCAACTATGGTCTGTTGGACGTCATCCAGGCGCTCACCTGGGTCAAGGACACGGTGCGCGACTTCGCCGGCGACCCGGCGCGGGTCACCCTGGTCGGTCACGGCGCAGGTGCAGCGCTCACGCACATCCTGATGCTCTCACCGCGCGCTACCGGTGAGAAGGCAGTGCAGCGGAAAGCTATTGCAGACTGCCAAACCCTGGTCAGATGCTCACAGTAGCCTATAACCAGTAGGTACTCAAACAACTTTGTGATGGTTGTCCGGTAAACATGTTTTATTTAGTTTGTAAAATAGTAGGTAAATATGTGATTTAAAATGTCGACGATAATATTATGGATCAATAGGACCCCGGTCAGTGTGGATGTCCAGGATCCAGGCCTGAAAAAGTGTAGATGTCTGTGTCCGTGGGCAGTGGAGGTTCAGTCTGTCTGTCTGTCTGTGTGTCTGTCTGTGTGTCTGCAGGTCTGTTCCAGCGTGTGATCCTTCAGAGCGGTAGCAGTCTGTGTCCGTGGGCAGTGGAGGTTCAGTCTGTCTGTCTGTGTGTCTGCAGGTCTGGTCCAGCGTGTGATTCTTCAGAGCGGTAGCAGTCTGTGTCCGTGGGCAGTGGAGGTTCAGTCTGTGTGTCTGTGTGTCTGCACTCTGCAGGTCTGTTCCAGCGTGTGATCCTTCAGAGCGGTAGCAGTCTGTGTCCGTGGGCAGTGGAGCCGGAGCCGTATGACGCCGCTGCTCAGCTCTCAGATGATGTAGACTGCAGTCGCGGTGATAGAGACTGCCTGCTCACCAAGTCTGCCGAGCAGCTAGTCAAGGCCAACAACAAACGCATGGTGAGCCACATTTCTGCACCGTTCATCCTGGTGTTTGCTGGCACCAATTGAGCGCAATTCACTGTCGGTATTGTAATTTTGAATTTGGATTTCATGAACTTTATTTACAACCCTGATTCAAATAAACTTTCTGACCATCGTCAGTCTAAGCACAATCGCTGTTTTCCGATATCCACTGTGTCTGTATTGGATTTCTTTACCCGACAGGCTGTGCCTTTACTTCTATAACCAGCTGTCTGTCTGTGCGTGTGTACGGCAGAGGTTCGTCAGTTTCGGCAATCACATGCGGCCTGTGGTGGACGCTGACCTGAGGTCAAGTCCAGTGCTGCCTGCCGAGCCTCGCTCCCTTCTGGAGGCTCGCGACTTCACCCAGCTGCCGCTGCTGGCCGGTCTGGTCAGGGACGAGGCGCTCCAAACTGTCCTCTGTACGTATACTGAGCGAGTGGGGAATGTCATCGGCCGTACAGCCTTACACACATGACGCTGGTGTAGCTGCGCAGTACCTTGGATATGATACCCACAGTATGTACTATTGGTTCCAAAATAAGCGTCCCGCTGGGTTGGCCGGCACAACAGTTGAAAGGGAATATTATCCGTCCTTGGGAAAAGTGCATGTGGAATGACGGAGATGAGTGCCCAGATGAGTGGCACTCATCTCCATCATTCCACATACTTTTTCCCAAGGCGGTATATTCCCTTTAACCGCTGTACCAGCCAACACACCGGGACGCTTATTTTGGAACCAACAGTACATAACACCGGTGACGCTGCCGCTGCCGCTGGTGCCGCTGGTGCCGCTGGTGCCGCTGCTGCTGGTCGGTAACTGACTGGTGGTGGGTGTCGGCAGACCAGTACCTGGAGTCGGAGCGGCCGGCCGACGGCTACTACATGGAGCACCAGGTGGTCGACTGGACGCTGCAGCAGCTGTTTAGTTACAACTACAGCCGACAGGCGGCGCTGGTGACGGCCGTCAAACGGCTCTACCTCAGCGGCCTTGACTATAGCGACTCGGCTGAGGTCGTACCGCGTCTGACCGAGGTAAATGCGTCACACCTGCTCTCCTGAGGGTAGAGGGATGCCGGGGGTCTTCTCCGTCAGATAAATAGAGCTGGTGTCACACTTACTCTGATTGACGATCCGAACTTGTCCTGAGCTGCCGTGTTGACAGCTGCTGACAGTAGTAAGCTGTCCTGGTGTTGACAGCTGCTGACAGTGGTAACCTGTCCTGGTGTTGACAGCTGCTGACAGTGGTAACCTGTCCTGGTGTTGACAGCTGCTGACAGTAGTAACCTGTCCTGGTGTTGACAGCTGCTGACAGTAGTAAGCTGTCCTGGTGTTGACAGCTGCTGACAGTGGTGACCTGTCCTGGTGTTGACAGCTGCTGACAGTAGTAAGCTGTCCTGGTGTTGACAGCTGTGGACCAGTAGAAATGCTTGTCCTGGTGTTGACAGTTCTGACAGTGTAAGCTGTCCCTGGTGTTGACAGCTGCTGACAGTAGTAAACTGTCCTGGTGTTGACAGCTGCTGACAGTGGTAACCTGTCCTGAGCTGCCATGTCTGCCGGTTCTGTTGACAGCTGCTGACGGACGCGTGGTACACGACCTGTCACGACCTGACAGTGCGGCTGCACGCGGCCACTGGACCCGTCTACAGTTACCTGTTCGCTCACCGGAGGGCGGGCGGTCCCAGCCGCAGCCGACCGCTGGCACGCCGACTGCGCAGCCGCGGCCTCGACTCGCCTCTGCTCGACTCCGGTACTGTAACATAGACTCGCCTCTGCTGGACTACGGTACTGTAACATAGACTCGCCTCTGCTCGACTCCGGTACTGTAACATAGACTCGCCTCTGCTCGACTCCAGTACTGTAACATAGACTCGCCTCTGCTCGACTCCGGTACTGTAACATAGACTCGCCTCTGCTCGACTCCGGTACTGTAACATAAGACTGCCCTCTGCTCGACTTCCGAGGTACGTGTAACATAGGACTCGCTCTGCTGGACTACGGTACTATAACAGTAGACTCTGCCTTCTGCTCGACGTCCAGGTACTGTAACCATAGACTCCCTCTGCTCGACTCCGGTACCTGTAACATAGACTTCGCCTCTGCCTCGACTCCGGTACTGTAACATAAGACCCGTCTCTGCTGGACTACGGTACCGTAACATATACCCCGTTTACATGAGCCGCTTTTCAAATTTACGTAAGTTTCAGGTGTGCGTAATTTTCATTGATTTGCCCGTTTACTTGCTTGATAGGAAAATTTTCGTTGCGGGAACGAAATTTCTATCACAGCGTCCGCGAGTGCGGCCAAATTTACGTAAGTTTGCGTCAGTTTGTGCGGACGGCGGGACATGTGCGTGCCCATTTATTGGCGCAGCTTGCATCCATATTTCCAACATATTTCATTACATTCTAATGAATGTAATGGAAATATGTTGGAAATACACTTCAAAATACAAATACAAAAATACAGTTGCCTAACATCTTCGACTATTACACGTGTACCAAACAGCCGGTTTTACATGCACCACAAGTTGGCGCCGCAAGATTTGTTTAAAATGGCCGCTAATTAAGATGAGGAGAAAAATCATGTAATTAATATACCTATTTTATGAGCATTTTATCTCTTTGCAATAAAATATAACTATTTAGATCAAAATAAATTATATTTACTAAAACATAATCGCTCTGCATTTTATAAATCAAAAAAAAACAGTAAAATTCCGTTATATGTGTAAATGACGACCTAACAGAAATTTACATTGGCGAACGGAAATTAAACATACAAATTTTTGTAAGTTTGGCAGCGCTTGAAACCCGTTTACATGAGCCGAAAAACTGACGTTTACCGGATTGGACGTAAATGATCCGTAAGTTTGTGCTCATGTAAACGGCCCCAGGTATAGACTCGCCTTTCCTCGACAACGGTACTATACCATAGACTCGTCTCTGATTGACTGTGATACCCTATTAGAGATTCGCCTCGGCTTTCAGAGCCAAACATCTCACCTAGCAGTAGCATGCCATGTGATTTGCATGTCGCTAATGCTTCAGCGACCCAGTGTCCGTCGGAGTAACACATTATGCTGTTTTGGCGCCTTTTGCACACTGATCTACCGTGCCCCTTTACGATACGACTCTGTCACGTCTCTACCTTTCCTACCGATCTGCATAGTGCATCCATGGACCGTAAAACCAGGGTAGTTAGTGCCAGGAGTGTAGTTTCCTATTCAGTTGAGGGGGTTCAGCCACCCACCCCAAACTTGGCCTGAGCTCTCCAACTTGAATGAGGAAGTGGGGCAAATCCGGGGCAAAATTTGTATTTTTGTGGATTTTAATGGTAGGTACTGCATGCGATTTTTCCCAGCTCAGCCCCCCCCCCAAGTTATCTGGAGAAGTTACGCCCCTGGTTGCTGCTCCCTAAAGCCACAACAATTACCACTTCTTACCATCTATGACTGCCCAATGAAACAAGCGAGCCGAAGCACGAAGCGACCTTACACTGACCAAAGCAAAACTCAGCACGCCAAGAGGCTTCGAACATTCCTGTCACAATGGTGTTAAGTGGTATCCAGTTGTGTATGTTGTGTGTTCGTGTTGTGCCTATACGTCCGGCGGTCGTGTTTCAGGCGTAAGTCACGGTGACGAGCTGCTGTACCTGTTTCGATCACCGATCGCGTTCGGCCAGCACTCAGCCACCGACAACCACATGTCCGAGGTGCTCACCACCTACTGGGCAAACTTCGCCCGCACCGGGTAAGCCAACCGCCTCATCCGGCTACCGGATCTTCTAGGCTAGTCTTGACTGACTTATAGAATGTCAATGATTTTAGCTGAATACAATGAGTGTCGAAACCTCACCTGAGCTAATGTCGTGCAATGTTTGATGACGTCACATGACCGCTGCCACAGAGCACCGACAGTCGCTGGTGTGGATCCGTCCGGCCGACCGGCGTGGACACCGTCATCTAGTGGCCAGGTGGTGTACTACAACCTCTCGGTGTCACCGCTGCCCATGCTGCCCGGCTACAGAGCCAGGGTGAGCTCGCCTTTTCCCGGCATGTGGGATGTCAATTTGCATCTTGGGTACTCCAATACTAATTATCATTGAAGCATGTCTATATTTTTTTTTGTCTCGAAATAATTATATATACGGTGGTAGCGTCATGCCTTAGCATTTCGCACCCAAGAGAGTTTTGGGAGTCGGTAACAATCCAGGTTTTCACTTATTGCCATATAGGTAAACTATATAGCTTAGCACGGTAGTACGCAGTGCCAGCTCACGTTCTGAGTGCATACGTCACTGCTGACCGGACTCTGAGCCAGTGTGCCGCTGACGGAGCGTCACTGGCCGCCGGCAGGAGGCCGCCTTCTGGCTGGAGTCGGTGCCGCTGTTGGAGGAGCAGGCGCAGCAGGCCTTCTCCTACCAGGTGGCCACGTGGACGCTGCTGGCGCTCTGTCTGCTGCTCGCCGCCGCGCTGGCCGCCGCCCTGGCCACCTGCGTCGCCCGCGGCAAAAAAGACGGATACGACAGCGATGACATCATCAGCAAGGTAATGACGTCATCAGCTGACACAGGTGATCTGATGACGATGGTAGATGGATACAAATATAGAGACGCTGAGTAAATAAAATATGTATTCTGTCACTGACAACGTGTCAACTGTCAGTGATATACCACCACTGACACCGTCTCAGGAGATGAACTGTGTCACTGTGACTGTGTCAGGGGATGTACCGTGTCAGGTGATGTACCTGCTGTGTCACCAGTCACTGACACCTGTGTCTGTGTCTGTGTCAGGTGATGAGGTCGGTCCGCAGCAGCACCACCGGATGATGGACAGAGGGGGAGATGGTGCAGACCTCGTCTGAAGCGGAGGCCTCCGAGACCGAGCTGGTGCAGCCATCTCGCACCACCTACCTGTGAGCCCCCGCCGCTGCGGCTGGCGCGTCACCAGTCGGGCCCCGTCACCAGTCAGGCCCCGTCACCAGTGGTGCCGCGGCAGAACAGCCAGCGACGAGTCACCGGGCTGGTCGACTGTCTCCCCCGTCAGAGCTATCGCATTGTCAAGTGTCGCGTCAGGTGATCAAGGTCGCGTGTCTCGCGGGCAGAGAAATGTCGCCATTTGTGGGCTGGTGAGTACTTGGAACCACAGTGCGCATTCCGTCCAGTAAAGCATTGCGTTCGGGCGGGTATGCTGCGTGCCAGTAAAGGGATCTGTGCATTCATGATGATATACGTAGCATGTTAACCAAAGCAGAGCATTCCTGATAGTGTCGGGGAGCTATTCAGATCCCTGAATGTAGCTTGGTATCGTATTCGAGTATAAGTGGTAGGTATGTACCTGTATCGAAATAATATGTGTTCCTGTTTGTTTGTGATACCATAATTGCTCCATTTGTAGAGCTGTAGCTGCAAGAGGATTGCTCGGTTAGCCAAAGAGATCGGTTGTATGCCTTTTGTTTACTGATAGTGCAGAAATGGTTCTGAGCCAGTTTCTCCTATTTCGTCACGTGTATCTTGGCCAAAAGTATTCGGGAATGGGAGCGAATATCTGTTTTGTTCTCTGTCAGTGTTATCATTATCCCGTCAGTGTGGTTAAAATGCAACATAGTTCATCGATAATACAAACATTCGGCTGAGATGAAAAATATCGTTCCTTTGCGTTATAATTTTCACTGCTCGAACCGCTGTGCCGGTTGGTGGTGTTGGGTCGGGTTTCGCTTTCACGTTACCAGAAACAGAAAGCCGAATCGGCTGACGTTGGACGTGACCGTGAAGTTGCAGGTAAGCGGGACGTGGCTGTTATGAAAGGAAACAGGTCACCTTTAACATGGGATTTTGAGTTGAGATAGCCAAGTTGTTTTCCATTACACGAAAATGACTTAAGAAGCTTTCACATTTATTCATAGAAACCCTTAATTAATTAATATTCAATCATAAAAGTCGGGACTGGGCCATTAAGGTAACTCCAATCGCTGATCTGATTGGCTGATTTTGGCTGATTTGACGTACAGATGACGTTTAAGACTTTGGGGAAAGTGTTTGATAGAAACATATAGTGCTTGGACAAGAACATACTGTTTAATTACCTCATTTCCTTGATAGCAAGAATAAACTTTGTGAGGTATTTATCGTTATTTTGCTGCTTAAATCGTCTATAAAACGTTATTCTTAGCAACATTCTAAGTGAAATTATTCAGACGAAGTGAGTGAGAACTCAAAGCGTTCGAACGAACGTGCCTAGTCTTACAGACGTGTGTAAAGTTAGCTGCAGTTCGATATTCAGATATTCAGCAGATATTCAAAAATCGACAACCCCTTTCATTTTGCTTAAATTTAGCACACAGGTAGCTAATGGTCTTCTAAACGTCCCCCTGAAAGGATTTTGCGATAAATCTAATAGTGAGGTCTCCAGAGACAAAATAGAAGACCACAGAGAAAATCGACGAACCATTCGATTTCGCCCAAATTTTGCACACAGGTAGCAAATAGCCTTTTTAATATCCGCCTTTAATAATTTTGCGATGCATTCCACAGTAAGGCCTGCAAAAAAATGACAGAACAGAGGTCTGGGCAGAGGCAGATATTCGAAAAATCGACGACCCCTTCGATTTTCGCTCAAATTCGCAAACAATGGTAGCAAATGCTTCTTTAAGGAAATAGTTTCAACCTTAAACATGTGTTTTGAACTGAGATCAGCAGTATGTGTTAAGCAGTGTTGGAAAAAAAAACCCTAACTTGCAAGTTGTCTGGGCTTGAAAGGGCTCTCCAGCCGATATATTTTGAACTTTTTTTGTTCGAAAAATTGATGGCGCCATTTAAAGAATGTCAAGAATGTGGGCCTATCTACACCTGGGCAGAGGGCTCACAGTAATCTTACGCGACTACTTTCGAATATTCTGATTGGCTGAAGGCCAGTTTGACGTTGCGGAGTAGCATATTAGTTTTGATAAAATTAATAATTGTTCCTCCTTCTAGTCCTGAATCGGCAAGCAGTAAATTGCATGCTATTTTTGACATTATGAAAAGAAGTTGCATTTCAAAATATAGTCAAATCGTGTTTGAAAAATCCAAGGTAAACCATTTCCTTTAACATTCCCCTGGAAGCATTTTGCGATGCATTCCATAGTTAAGCCTCTAGAGGTAAAAATAGATNAAATCCTGCAAGTTTCAAATCTCTCGGACAAAGATGGTGGTTTTGGAACAATCACAAACATTTTGGAAGCCAACATCACTTGACGTGACTGGTAACCTTACCTAAAATGGCCTTAGGTCAAAACTTTGACAAAGTATGGGAAATTAGTGCCCAAACAGTTGTAAAAAAACGGTAACGCTTGCCCACCGATGCTTTCCCGCTATTCTGAAAAACCTTAGAGGGCGATTAAAATGGTCCCCACCAGAAGCCTTTTTCATAAAGATTTACACACCGGTTGGTTGTGTAGTTTGTAGGTTTGTAGTAGGCACATAATATTTATATGTATTATATCAACATATTATACTATTATATAGAAACATAGTTTATATAGGCACATTTAGAATTCTACTTCCACGGCGTGTGAATTTTTTATGAGACGTATTGAATGTGTAAGCTGTACAAACGGAATCTACAACCTACTCATGCAACTGGTCAACCGGTGTGTAAATATATTTATGAAAAAGGCTACAGGGCGAGGATTAAAGGGACGTTTGTCGCGTTCTATGGACTTCTGACCGCGCGTGAGACCCCGCTTTTCGGCGATGACTTTAAAGGAATGGCCGAATCGAAATCAAATTTTCGTAGTCTATTTCAGCCCTGGCGCCATTTTTTCCCATATAGTCTATTAACAAAATTTAAAGGTTACAGTATTTGTCTTTGACTCGTAATAGTAACGAAGTTTAATACCTGCATAGCATAGAGGCTACACACACTGACGCTCCTGATTAGATAGAATAGAATGGCCAGCCACGTTGGCCTGTCCAAGCTTGACTCTGCCCACCGGCCGTGACCCGGTCAGCTCTGCGCGGTGCCAGTCGAGCGGCTTGCGAGCGCGCCGGGCAGGCACGCGACAGCCTGCGTGGTGAGAGGCCTGAAGCAGCCACTTCAATTTTAACCTTATAACCACACATGAGGTGTATTGTTTGTTGTGCTTCTGTCGCTACTATATTTTGCTTACAAGCTGATCCCCATCCCTAAGAAATAGATAGGCAGATTTGTATTTTATTTTGCACTATAGTTGCTTAGCATCTACATATTTTCACAATCAAAACATGAATCAGCCATTGAGCCAACGCGAATATTGTACAACTCTTACTCAAGAAAGAGAGAAGTGAGAGAGAGAAAAAGAGCGATAGTGATATCCGTTTATTGTGTATTTCAATCACAGATCGCTTCCGCGTCGTTATCAAAGTCGTACAGGCTAAAGTCTCCATCGTCAGTGTCGCTAACGTTGATGATGATGGGCTCTGCGTGGCTTGGGATGTTGTCAGTCGTCCAGTACTGTGCCTCGAACGCTCTGGCCCGGCGGACTGCAGCAGCCCAGACCTCGCACGTGGCACAGCGCCTCGCCTCGTCCAGCGGCCATGACCCGGCCGCAGCTCTGTACGAAGCGTGGGCCTGTTCCCGTCTCACCTCCCGGCATGGGCGTAGAAACGTTTTCAAAGTTGGTGTGGATTTTTAGTGATGTTATCTTGTTTTTTTTCCCCAAACTTTGTCCACTCGTCTTTTAAATAGTGCAAAAATGAATTGTGATATTCAAACGGACACTCTAAATGTACACTAGCCACAAAAAAGACCCTTCGATGATCAAAATTGCATCTCTTCTACAATAAGTTGGTGTGGAGCTTTCCACACCAACCACATACAAAGTTACACCCATGCCTCCCGGGAACAGTTTAGAGCAAGTTTGAACAGCTCAGAGCAGCTGTGTGTGAGCCGCCACGGGAACGATCAGAGGAGTTTAGAGGAGATATCAGCTGTTTGCGTCGCAAGTTGTTGCTGTTGTTGTTGAGGAGGAGTTCGGGCGACGTCGTAAGTTGGGTATCTGTTCACATAAACAAATGTATCAGCCGCATCATGAATGTGCTTCTCCAGCCTCCTCCGGCCTGCCCAACCACGAGCGTCTCGGGGTAGCGCAATCGTAGACGTAATGTCATAACCGAACCTGACCTAACCTTTATGGAGGTTGGATCGATATGCGGCCTCCGGCTTCACGAGGGGTTGAGTATGGTGCCTTCTCTGAGGCCTTCGGTCTTCTCGGAAAATGATACATTTTCCTTAGTTGATATCGTTCGAGGATTTCTCGCCCCGATTGCGCTACCCCGAGACGCTCATGCCCCACCTCGGTTTCGGGAACATAATGGAAGAGTTCAGAGGAGGTTTCGGGAGCAGTTGGATGAGCTTGAAGCAACTTAGAGCAGCCACGGGAACGACCGGAGAAGGTAAGAGGCGCCTCTAACCGCCATTGGCGGATCTAGGATTTATATTTTGGCGCCATGGGAACACAAAGATCATCTGCTAGTTTTTGGCGCCATCAACCCGAAAAAGTTCATCAAAATGTAAAAAAATCATCAAATTTCGCTCCTCGTGCATTGTTAAACGTTTTAAAATTAATTTTCCTTGGTAAAATATGCGTAGATCTCCTATATCAGGAAATGTGCAAATTTGCACCGATTTCAGGCGGTATGGAGGCATTTGCCCCTGATGCCCCCTTCCCCTGGATCCGCCAGTGCTAACCGCCCGATTAGAGGCAGTTGGAGGCGCGACTGGAACAGACCCAATGTTATCGCCGTGCCGCCACACCCGCTCCAAGCGTCCAACTGACCGGTCAGAGGCAGCCACCTCGTCTGCAGGGGGCGGAGTTTAATTGTCACGTGCTGTTGAGGTTACAACCTACGTCACAGTAGATTCTGGTGTAGGAATGGGTTTATTGAGCAGATCGTAACGTTACGAGTTAGTGACAAGTACCCTCAATTTTGATTTTAAACAGACTATGCAGACAAAGTTTGGCGCCAGGGCTGAAAAATACTGTGCGTAAATTTGATTCAGTCACGGCTATTCCTTCACAAATTATCGCCAAAAAACGAGTTTTTACTTGTCTGACAATCCCTAAATAGGCATTCCTTGAGAAATCGGCAAAAAAATGACACCTCTTGTACCGATTTGACCAAATATGATAAACCTTAATATTGTTGGATCGTTGGGAGCAGTAAACGAACTGTGAACTGGTTACGGCGTCAAAGCTGTAGCTTCAGGAGGCACGGCATGTCTTAGCATGTTTGCAAAGGTCACGGCGCAGTTCAATCTTTGTCCGCCATTATTGCCAGGAATTTATGACGTAATCTAAATTTGTATATATATTTGAATCTTAAAAACGAAGATTTACCTGCGCCGTGACCTTGCAGGAAATGCCTGAAGTAATATCTCCTGAACTACAGCTTATCTCGCCGTAAAAAACTTGTCACGCTCGTTTTTAGCTCCCTAGATTACAGAATGCCAATTTTTGGTCCAAACTTGGTGTCATTGGGTGTCAAACCCTTTCGTCGATTTCTCGTAAAAATTCCCAAGTAGGATATCCGTATGCCCGGCACATATTAAAGAACATAGTTATGTGTCACTGTAGTCAAGTACTACCAGTTGCGGATCCAGAGGGGCCATTGGGCCATGCCCCCCCGGCCTCGGAGCTTGAGGGCACTCTGGGCCGCCTGAGGGGCACTCTGGCCGCCTGAGGGGCACTCTTGTCGCCTGATGGGACTCTTGTCGCTGAGGGGGCACTCTTGTCGCCTGGAGGGGTACTCTGTCGCCCGTTGAGAGGCGCACTTAGCCGCCTCAGGGGGCACTCTTGGGCCGCTGAGGGGGGCACTCTGCTGACCTGAAGGGTTCCTTAACATTTTGCAAATTAAAAAACAAATGCTGAAATAGGGGCACCCTCAAAATATAGTGACCAAATCCGTCGAGTCTTTCAGATTTGGGTATAGGTAGGGGCACCCTGTAATGATGGCCCCCTCCTTGAAGACTTTCTGGAATCCGCCACTAGAGTTACTACAGCCACTATAGACAAATATCGGTCAGCCTGGTGAGTCGGCAGAGTCGACTGGAATCTCTTCGGCGTATTAATCTCTATATTTGCTCCTGACCAGAATTACATGCGGTCCTTGGCATCGGCTGCAAACATGCCAGATGACGTAAGGAGGGACAGCCATTGTTTTTCCTGAACGTAGAGCTTTCAGCACTAGCAGATCTGTCGGGGAAGCTTCGAGCTCGGTAATCGGACAAGGCTTCAGAGCTCACTCACACAGCCAGCTCTGGTTAGCAGTGGAGCTCTGAGCCCAGAACATCCATCCATGATAAACGTTCCGGCTAGTCGTACCTACAAATCATGGAGCTTTTACCGCATATTTCAGCCCACGATTGGACATTTCCAGACTCCAGTACTTCTGTAACATGACACAAATGTTGTTGTTGTTTTTTCACGTTGGCTGTTGCTTATTACTTTCAGAAATAATGCAAGTGTAGTTTAGACTCCTTTTTTAGTCAGTTGTATCGGGGCTTACAACTAGGCGACTGTGGTCATTTATAATCAGGGTCATTCACATCCGAATAGACCGGTGACCGAATGACCTCGTCAGAAGCCAGTCTCGAGCCCGGCACCTATGAATTTCGAGCCCAACGCTCTGCCGACTGATACCCCCTCCTTCTGTTTATTTGTATATGTGGGAGAGGTATAACATTTTTTTACTGTCCACCTGACATATTTCATTCTTAATGACATGTCATCCAAAGATAATTTACTAATCTTCCAATGGGCGCAAATTGACCTTAGTTGTCGGCGCGCCCGAAAACCCCAATAAACAAACTTATCTTCCAAGTCTCGCCCTTAGAATGCTATGATAGTTTTGAATTCCCATCACTTGTACCAAATATTCAGATAAGCTCTTTTCCCCTGCTTAGTTTATCAGACCTCTTATAATTTCTGCTTTACTTGATAATAAACTATCAGTACATGCAAACTTTGTATCTGATGTTCTGCACGCCACCAGCATGCGGACGGCGTGAATACCGTCAGTCAAGCGCTGGACTGCGTCACTGCGGGCATAGTTCGTCATGGGCTGGGCCAAGATAACTATGGCTGGGCTGGCCCATGAGCCATGGGTTGGGCCTGTGCTAGGCCTGGGCTGAGCCTGGGCTGAGCCTGGGCTGAGCCTGGGCTGAGCCTGGGCTGAGCCTGGGCTGAGCCTTGGCTGAGGCCGTCGGTACTGGCTGGGCCAGCGAGCCTAGCTGAGCCTGAGCTGGAGCCTGAGCTGAGCCTTGATGAGCCTGAGCTGAGGGCCTGAGTCGAGCCTGGCTGAGCCTGAGCTGAGCCTGAGCTGAGCCTGAGCTGAGCCTGAGCTGAGCCTGAGCTGAGCCTGAGCTGAGCCTCAACTTTTGAAGGAAATCACTGGGCTCAGGGCGTGCCTGGGCTGAGAATGTTGAAGTAATGAGTGCACCGCGCAAGTCAGGTCAGAAAGCTCTGACCTGGCTCTTGCAAATATTTCAACCAGCAGTTTGCTTCAAAAGCAACACACAGGTGAGTGATATTATTTATCATTTAAAGTATACAAGTAGTCAGTAGATATGCTAGGATAATGATTGTAAATTTTGGGAAAATAATTATACCTACCTACCTATGCTTAATCAGAATGGAACTGAATGGAATGCGTAATCTGAAATCTGAATGAAAATCTGAATGAAACCGAGCATGGGTCTCAATATGATTAATTTGACTGGACCTGGTCTGTGCCTGGGCTTGGTGTTCATGGGCCTGGGCTGGGCTGGGCTGGGGGCTGGTGGGCCCATGACGAATTATGGCTGCAGGGCTTCCGAACTTTCCAGACACCAGAGCCACAGCGGTGCTGATTCAAACTAGTAGTTGGCGCCATCGCCGCTAGATGTCTCTCCCTGCCCGTCTCGCCCGTCGGCGTGGACGTCGCTCGTGACTGAGCCATTTCCGGACGCTGCCGCTGCTGGCGGCGGCTGAATGCCGGTCGTCGGATCGTCGCCGCAGCCATTGTGGCTTCCGAGCAGCGCCATCGGGGTGTCGGCCGACCCCATGCCCGATTACACCTACAATGGGGAAAAACGCGGCGATCACTGGCGCGCGGAGACGATAACGACGCGGCGCCGACTAATGTGGCGCACCGGGGAGAGGCCGGATGTCCGCTATAACTGGCTCATCTGCCAGCGATGCGCCCGCACCAAGAAGTCGGTAGATTGGTTCCGGTTCCCTTCCGATGATGAGGGGAATATCACTATTAGGTTGTTTTCTGACCCGTCGATTCCTGTAAGGATTCCGGGGAATCAGTAGAAAAGTGCTTTCTACCGATTCCCGAAGCAACGAGGTAATAAGCATTACTGAACGATGCTGGTATGTAGATGTTTGTGATCGATTTTTTAATTACTGCATGAGCGAAGCGAGTGCAGTAATTTTTAAAAACGCCGAGATCACAAATATCTACATACACAGCAGAGTTTAGTAAGTCTTTACCATATTTCGCACAGTTGCGGTTTTGCCAGTGTGGTATGCGGAAAATACCACACTCCACGCGCTAATGCTTTTTACATTGCTCGGCATATGGTAACAGGAATATCAATGTATACCTAAGTACATTGCCGAACTGCTGTAGAGTAAAATGCCCGCAAGGGATTCCAGGGATTCCCGCAGGGAATGTGACGGTCAGAACAGAGCCCTAGTGTCAGTCTTCGTGGAATAGATGTATGTAGCTATGGGATAAGGATTTAAAATGAGATTGAAGTAGATACAATTTTTGTGTTTAATTTGAGCTTTTTATTTGCACAAAAACAAGCAAACATAAATCGGGCGCACTTCACAAATGAACTTGTCGTCGCACCTGCGGCCAGCCACAACACATAGGCACCAGTGAGAGAAGCGACAACAAGCGCCGGCTACGGCGAGCGGGGCGGCAGCACGCGCGGACAGAAGCGAGCAGCAGTACGACAGTACGCGACAGCAGCAACGACCCCGCTACAAGTGCGGACAACAGACGGATCCCCTGCACTCCGGTCGCAGCTCGCGTTTGGCCGGAGCCGGCCCAGCACCAACCGACGCCCCCGAGAACGGTAATTAAGCAGCGGCACGTCACGGAAGGAATGCTTTATCATAATAGTACCCAGCGACACCCATACACGCCCCCGCAGCAGCCAGCGACATCTACACACCCTCCCCGGCACCCCCACCGCGTCCCCGCCGAAC
>VOPJ01004071.1:0-17669 GCA_014673585.1 Semibalanus balanoides
AGGCTGCCGTCCGCCCGGCCCGCCTACCAAATACCGACGCGGAGGCGGGCTGCAGTGTTGCACTGAGCACGCAGGTGGTGGCGGCTCCAGAGCTGATGAGCACACCGGTGACGTCACACCTGGTCCGGCCAGGTATGTGGTCGGTGACCCGGCGGTCAGAGGCGGCTCCAGGGGCGCGGACAGGGTAGGTCCTCGCCGCCGCCACCCCGAGCCAGGGCGCGGTGGGAGACGTGCTGCACAGAACGGAATGGCACATTTGGTCAGGTGTGCGCCGCTTGGTGGCGAGGCGAGGGAGAGGGGGAGGGGAGAGGCTGTCACATCGGCCTCTCGCCCCTGCCGCGAGCTGACATACCCCTCCCCTCCCTGAACGGTGGGCCGCCGACGTGCTGCCGGTGGCCGGCTGCCGCTCCTGCTTCTCCTGCCTACTGCCGTAGCGAGGAGGCCCGGGCAGACTTTTTGCAACACAGACTTTTACTATAAAAAAAGACACATTACATGAGAAGAGGCACATACACACAACTTCCAGTGAAGTAATGCACAAAATGTTCTTCGCTTCTTACATGACTAAGAACATAACAATATTTCCCGCTGTTGCAGGTATCGTCCATAAGCTTGCCACTAGTCCCAACAACCATTAATTTACATCCATTACTCCTTCATATCTGTAACGCCCCGGTCAGTAAATACCATCGCGGTGTCGTGATGTGCACACGCCCAGCGGATAATTCGGGAGCACACAGGGAGGACAGCACAGCGGAGATCCGAGTGAGGCAGGCAGGTGGCGGGCGCAGGCCGGTCTCAAAATGGCTGTCCAGTCCAGCGGGTCGCGCCGAACTCGGAACTCCATAGTCCCGGCAGACTGGCCAGCTGACCGCACGCGCCCGGCCACCCCGGACGGACCGAATAAGGAGCCGAGTCAGCGGCGGCCTTTCAAGACCGGGGGCCGGCCGGGAGACAGGCGTCTCCTTGGACCGGAGAACTGGCGTCTCCTGACCAAGAGACAGGCGTCTCCTGACCGAGACAGGCGTCTCCTGACCAGAGACAGGCGTCTCCTGACAAGAAAGGGACAGGCGTCTCCTGGGACCAGAGACAGGCGTCTTCCTGACCAGAGACAGGCGTACTCCTGACAGAAGACTGGGCGTCTCCTGACCAGAGAGCGGGCGTTCCTCCCTGACCAGAGACAGGCCGTCTCCTGACGGTAGTAAAGAGACTGGCGTCCTCCTGACCCAGAGACGGGCGTTCCTGACCAAGAGACAGGCGTCCTCTTGACCGGAGACTGGCGTCTCTCTGAAACCAAGAGACAGGCGTCTCCTGACCAGAGACAGGCGTCTCCTGACCAGAGACAGGCGTCTCCTGACCAGAGACAGGCGTCTCCTGACCAGAGACTGGCGTCTCCTGACCAGAGACGGGCGTCTTCCTGACCAGAGACAGGCGTCTCCTGACCGGAGACTGGGCGTCTCCTGACCAGAGACTGGGCGTCTCCTGACCAGAGACAGGCGTCTCCTGAACCAGGAGACTGGTCTCCGGACACTGTCTTCCGATGACCAGAGACGGGCGTCTCCTGACCAGAGACGGGCGTCTCCTGACCAGAGACGGGCGTCTCCTGACCAGAGACAGGCCGTCTCCTGAACGGGAGACGGTCCTCCTGGACACTGTCTCCGATGAACCCAGAGACTGTCGCCTGATGCTGTCTCTGGCCGACCAGAGCTGGTCTCCTGGCGAGGATCTCTGACGACCAGAGAGCTGGTCTCCTGGCTGCTGTATCTGCCGACCACGAGACTGGTCTCACTGACGGCTTATCTGCGACCAGAGGACCTGGTCTCCTGGCGCTGTCTCTGCCGACCAGAGACTGGTCTCCTGGCGCTGTCCTGTCGACCTAGAGACTGGTGCTCCTGGCGCGGTCTCTGCGACCAGAGACTGGCTCTCTCGCGCTGTCGTCTGCCACCAGAGACGGGTCCCCCTGGCGCGTCTCTTGCCGACCGAGACTGGTCTCCTTGGCGTCTGTCTCTGCGACCAGAGACCTGGTCACCTGACGCTGTCTCGCCGACCACGAGACTGTCTCCTGACGTCTGTCTCTGCCGGAACAGAGACTGTTCTCTCTGCGCGGTCTCTGCCTGACCAGTAAGACTTGGTCTCCTGGCGCTGTCTCTGCCGACCAGAGACTGGTCTCCTGGCGCTGTATCTGCCGACCAGAGACTGGTCTCCTGACGCTGTCTCTGCCGACCAGAGACTGGTCTCCTGGCGCTGTCTCTGCCGACCAGAGACTGGTCTCCTGCGTCTCTGCGCCGCCAGAGACCTGGTCTCCTGACGCTGTACTGCCGACCAGGAGACTGGGCCTCTCTACGCTGTAATCTGCCGCCACGAGACTGGTCTCCCTGGCGCGTTTCTGCCGACGCAGAGATCTGGTCTCTCTGCGCTAGCTATCTGCCGACCAGAGACTGGTCTCCTGACGGCTGTCCCTCTGCCGACAGAGACCGGTCTCTGGCGCTGTATCTGCGACCAGAGACTGGCCACGGCGCTGTATCCTGCCGTACCAGAGAACTGGTCTCGCTGCGCTGTCTCTGCCGACCAGAGACTGGTCTCCTGGCGCTGTATCTGCCGACCAGAGACTGGTCTCCTGACACTGTCTCTGCCGACCAGAGACTGGTCTCCTGGCACTGTCTATCGACCAGAGACTGGTCTCCTGGCGCTGTCTCTATCGACCAGAGACTGGTCTCCTGGACACTGTCTCCGATGACCAGAGACTGGTCGCCTGCAACGCTGTCTCTGCCGACCAGAGACTGGTCTCCTGGCGCTGTCTCTGCCGACCAGAGACTGGTCTCCTGGCGCTGTATCTGCCGACCGATAGAGACCGCTGAGACAACCCGGTGCGAAACAAATATGCACCGGGCTGGCTGTATACACGTTTCAACAATGCTTAAATCAAAATGAACAAAAGCATAAGCAGCAGCCTCGTGCAAAAATAGTGTTCCGTAAGCCAAGGACGTGTTGAAAATATACTGGACACTCCTTAACAATCATGAAGCAGATTTGGACTGTCCCAGTGTCCCATATTCCAAGAATAATTTGTGATGCCTACCGGCTAAGAGCACCGGAACACTACAATTCAAGCGTGAAAATGGCAACAAAAAGTTTGTCAAGTCTATAACTGGAGCCTGACACCACTATTAACCATTCCAAAAATAATTGTAACATTTGTTTTTTCTTTCTTCAAAATGGCTCAGAGCTTCTCTCGAGACTAATGGTTCGAGTGCATACAAATTGCAAGCTAAAATGGTAAAAATAGGTAGGTTTTATCATGTATACATCTAAAGTGAAAAAGGATCGAGATTCGAGGTGCTCACTGTCCGCTATTTAGAGCTGAAAAGAATATCTTATATGGTCTTTCTCGTAGCATTACCTTGCACGAAATATGCCTTTTCAGCAGTCACGCAAGACTAACTTCCATGATGTAAGATTATCTCAGCTAGAATTGCATTGTTAAACAAGCAAAATTCCGGAACCTACTTACATATCAAAGGACATTTGTGTTCATCGGCTGAAATAAAACCTAAGAAAATAATGCGGCTCAGCAATAGAAAATCTCGTCAGTCATGTGCTGCTGGTGTGGGTTTGATGTTTATAGGTACACACGTCATGCTATGGAGCACAAAAATGCAGCTTGTCGAGTTCCTTGGAGCAGTCGAGCTTGAAATATGGGAGCTAAACGCAGTCAAGTTTTCCTGCAAGCAAATGAGAAGAATAGCTGAAAAATTCCAAGTTGCTGGTACAGTGTCGGGAGTTTTATTTTGGGGGAGACTAAGAATTGACATGCAGTAAAAGGACAAATAGGAGCAATGTGAGTTGTCATAGCTACTCCTAACCCATCCGCATCTTTCCGGTAAAGAATACGTCGCTTCTCGGTTCAACCGTGAAGCGTCTCATAGTAGTGGTTTCGAAATGGAAGCTGGACACTCGGTAAACATTTCATGACATTTGCAATGAGCCTGACGAAACTGACCAGACCCTCGCTTAGCTCACCACACGACATGTGACTGCGTTCGGCTCCAGCGGGTTGTCATGGAAACTAGCTCTGTAGCAGAGCTCCGCAAGACAGCCGTTCTTAAACACATTAATTGACAGCTAAGTGTTATGATGAAACCGAGACGAATTTTTCACATTATTTAGATAATGAATAATTGAATAAATATTAGTAAGAAACAAAGTTTTCTGCTACGACATGAACTTAAGAAAAGCATCAAGTTTGTACTGGGTGGGAAGTGTCACGATGTCTTTATCAGCGGTCAAGATAATAAGATCTGAAGTAATACAATTGAGCAAAATATAATATCGCTGTAGGTATGAAAACTGTTGTCAAAAACAGAGTCCCTGGCTTGTGCTTCCATTGTAAAATCAAGAGTTGATAGGTATATTTAACCCTTGTCTGATAAAACAAATCACCAATATATCGATTGAGATCATTCTGTTTAATTAAATACAAATAATTGGAAATATTTTGAGTAATTAATTAATAACAACTGTTGCACCCCAAACCCAAACTTACAAGCATTTCTTTATCCATGTGCAAGGCTATAACAAAACGGGAAAAATTATATCGTCACAAAATGGTCATGCTCTCTACCATTTATAAGTTGGCAAAAAAAACGTTTTGAAACTGAAGCCTGTATTGCGACCCTGACACCAGCAGGCATGGAATCCCAGACTCGAAACTTCACTGATCATGTGACACAATATGCAAAGCTACTCCGAGCAAGCAGTGTCATTCTCTCGGGATATCGTCGACATCGTCAGCTGTTGACTTCACAAACAGCTGACGGGCCCTTGCCGCCACACCGCCTCCCCTCTCCTCTGCGACCTTTGGCCCAGCTCCTGCCTCCTGCGCCAATATTGTCTTATCCGCGCCAGGATGCGACGCGAAAACAACACTGCCGCCAACAACAAAGGCCTATCGCGCTGTGTTGACGGCGTATGAACCCGATGCAGGTACCACCGCGGCTGGCTATCAGGCTGTTCTAGGGCAGGAGCCGAACGTATGGGCCTATGGAGCGTGCCGTGGCCTAGACATTGGTGATTATATGTTGTCGTTAATTTGGCTTCATTATCCTCGCTCAGGGTATAGACAAGCAAACTTAAGTTTGCTTGTTAAGTTTACATCAAATACCACTTAATTAACTGGTCGTAGGATGATGCACCACTTTATTTACGATTACCTAATTAAAACATGAAATTCCATCACATTAAAATATGCTTACAAAAATGCTCATCTAAAATATCAAGAAATATTTCCATGCTAAAACCAAATAAAACCAAGAGTGACAGCTTTGTGCCTTGTGGCATCGTTCTCATGGAGCGAGTTTCTTTACGCCACAAATCTGGCGAACGCTAAACGCGCTGCGGACACTGAGCCGTCGCCATTGCTCGAAAACCTCGAGCAAATTAGCCCACCAGCCGACCCTGTACACCTGTTCCCGGACCTGAACTGCAGCCGCGAACAACTGTGTCGACCGCCCTAACCTCAGGGCAGGCCACAGATGGTAACAGCCGGTCCCGGGCAGATCCGGCGTGACACCTCGGCAGCACGCACGTACAGGCGCTGCCGCTGCTCCGTCACGTACCGTGCAGCAGCACGCGCCGCCCACCTACTGACAGGGGAGGTGACGGTTACACCCGACTTCTGCATGAGTGGTCCTGGTCACGCCGACTTGGCGGCAGACCCATATGAAAACAACACGTGGAATAGTGAAATAGATCCGGCTGTCGTTAACCCTGCTCCCTGTAGGCGGACAGAATTACGTTAACCTGCGGGGGGCAGACTCTGCCCCCCCCCCCCCAGAGATATCGAGAACCGCTCGGCCGATTCCGATGGGACGAACACCATCCGATTTTTCATGACAATATTGTTTTGTTTTTTTAATTCAAGACCCCAATATTTATTTTTGTTAAAAAATGAGAGCCAGGTGGCAAAAATACGAGACAAAAAATGGGTTCTTTGAAAGGTCATTGCGGCCATGTGATTCGACCGATTTTCATGCCAATAAAGTTTTTGAGCTTCCAAGGTAATGGTATTTAATAGTTAAAAGACATGAGTACCAAAATGAAAAATCAAAGGCGTATTTAGGGATGAAAAATGGGGGAAGGGTGAATTTCCGAAAGCAAATGTGTGCCGTTCGTGATTGTTTGGGACAATAGAAACGTCACATGTGGGATTTTTGGCTGTAATCTGTTAAATGTAATATATTGTGGATAGGCGGATCCAGGTAAACAATGTGAGGGGCACCATGTGTGGAACGCCTTTTATCATCTTGCTAATTTGAAGCTGGACCTAATTTGACGGAGAATATCGCCTCCCATTTTATGTACCTGAGTGCGCCTTTGCCACAAAGTATGTATAATGCAAGTATGTATGATGTGTAAAGCATTGACATGTTTCTGACGCATGTATTGCACCGCAAACTACGAGGGAGCTGGGAAGTAAGCCCCGCACAACCGCATCAGTAACGCCCTTTCAAAAACATAAGCCTGGAACCGCCTCTGCTGAACGGAATTTTCAAAATTTTGACACAACATGCGGAATTAAATTATAGGGAAAGTCGTCAAGTTTCAAGACGCTAGGGTAATGTTTTAGAAGCGGCAGGCGAAAAACTACCGAGGGAGGCAGAATCTGCCCCACGCAGGAAATGGGTTAAGCAGCTTGCTGGTAAGCCAGCCTTTGACGGACAATCACTCGGCCAGCCAAAATGAGGTTCTGTTTCAATCAGCAAATTAGCGTGTTGGATTTGGCTCGCCAAGCTGATCGACACGCATTGAACGTTAGTGGCGTTATCGGGAATTACAATCTCAGGCAATGGGACAACTGCCGCGGCAGTTTGCAATTTCCACAGACAACTACAAATTAATTTCGAAGTACGAGCGGCAGAACGTAATGTCGTATCCACTGTTAATACCAGTTCCTTCACTAATGAAGCTAAAGCATTAAGTGATTCCATAAAGAGGTATTTCATTAGCAATGTCAAAGTCATGCAACCGTATGCTGCACAGCACCGCATGACACCGCGTGTCATCACCTCGCGTCAGGAACGTCGCAACACAATGTGGAGTAGGGCCACCCAGGTGATTCCCCCAGGCCCCCGTTGGCGACACGCATGCCTCGCACACTACCATAGCCCCGTTCAATGGCTGACGTAAGTCATCACATGCCCCGTCACATGAAGTCAAGCATAGAGCCCGGCCCAGTCGCACCGGAAGGCGTCGCGGTCTGTCGACTCTGGTCGGCGGTGATAGGGCACGTCGTAGCCGGTGCTATATTTCCAGTGTGGCGACACGGAGCAGGAAGCTGGACTGCGGCGGCGATACAGCCGGACCAGCCGGGGCCTACAGGACCGGAGGCGTAGAGTGGCAAACATGAAACACGTAAAGCTGCCGGAAATCAGACCCGGCAGGTCCGAAGCAGGAGGGAGCTCAACTGTATCAGGCGGGCTAATGCGCACGGGTCATGCAGTATCGGACATTTTATCCCTTACCAGTTACCAAACAATGAATCTGGTTCAATAATAAACGAATATCTGTATACCACTTCTAAATAAAAAGGTGTTATCAGATTCAGTTTGTGTGTTGAATCAGATGAAGTTAGTGTTTTATCAGAGGAAATACCGACCGTCCTCCACACCCGTATCTTAGGTGTGGAGGACAGTCGGTATACAACCAGTGGCGGATCTAGGTTTCGAGCTTGGGGACACCGATTTTTTGTCGTTAACAAAAAGTTGTTGATTGGGGGTAAGAGGGGAAGGTCGTCAGCAGAATCCTATTTTATCTAGTGGACAATATGTTTGTTCAGGGGGGCATGGCCCACGTCCCCCTCCCCTTGGCTACGTCCCTGGACCAAGGAATGTAGGAAAATAATGAAAAGTGAAGAACCAGTGAAACTTTGATCTCGCCTTGAAGAAAACACAACCAATATGCAACATATTCTGCAGATTTTGGTCTCTTCTCGTCCTGGCGAATCTTTAACCATCAACCATTTTCTCACCGAACAAAATTACATATTTTATCCGAAAAGTAGAAGAGTGATGATGAGTGGAAGAGTTAAGAGAAAGTGATGGGACTGGCCCTCTCCCCGGCCCCTCCTGTTCCTACGCCTATACTCTGACCCTCTTGTCTAATAGAAAGGAGGTAGGACGACTTTGAACAGCGCTGCTGCAACTCGCACCTCCCTCTCTAAAAACCGAGGGGTTACCTACATATAACTACCGCAAGACACCCATTCCAGTGCCAATACGTCCTTTTCCCCAACCAAGGTGATCGATGACATGATGCATCCGCGTACAAGTTTCGAAACCGTGGCGACGCCACTGTTAAGCGGGGGGCGGGGGTAAAGCACGACTTACCGAAAAAAAACACGGCCTGCCGGCATCCGGTTGGGGGGGGCAACAAACATAAGTTTCCATTTTTTTCCCAACCGTAGATCCGCCAACTGTATTCCACTGCACTGCATTGGACTGTATCGTATCCGGATACATGTAAGTAGTCATCTCTGCAGCTGTGCCCCGTGTGACTCAGCCGTGTAGTGTTCAGTCTGTACACCCCCGCAGTTGCTATGGTACCTACACACTAAGGTCCGGCTTCCTTTTCCTCTAGCGTATGTTTGACGGTGAATTAAGAAACGAACATATGTGCATTCAAACCGCATTACTGAGCAGGGACGTGGTAACCCTGGGGGCAGTGGGGGCAACTCGCCCCCTCAACTTTGGATCTGTGGGGGCGACGCTCCCCCTAACTTTGGAGCTAGGTGTCGGACCTCTTTCGTCTTTTACCCTGATATTCTAACTCTGAATTAGATCAACGGCATTGTCTACGAAAATTTACGTATGTTTTGTAGAACAAAGGTGAACTTTCAATCAAAAATTAAAATAAAGTAAATTAAACTGCATTGAATTCGGAACTGGTTTTGAATCTTTCCATCTTAACAGTGGCACCGCACATTTAACCATCGTAGCATGGAAAGACTGCTAAAATATAAGCCCCCACTGATATAGTATATTATTATTCGTCGTTAGCGTTGATAGAGCTATTTCTTGGTCACAATCACGGTAGTAAAATACTCCATGGTCACAATGTTGTAATGCTTTTGGAAATCAATGTTAATCATTCAAATGAAAAATTACTAGGCCGTTAGATGTATATAACATTCAGTCCTTTTGGCATGGGGTAGGTCTCATGGTGGTTCGTTTTTTTTTTAAGCAAAACGCGTCATTATAGATGTATGATGTCGACTCTGCTAACCAGACGGTTCAGCATGAAGAAAGAGTCGGCAGGGGTCGAAAAAAGGAAAAGTGATCACCAGCAAAATTCTGGATCAAAGGTGATCGCCGGCAATTGGACGCATTCAGAACGGGTGGCGATATATTGGGGGATCATATTCCGACATATCGGGTGAACGGGTGGCGATATATGAACGATACATCCTGTTGGCTATATAACGGATGGCGACCACAGCGATATATCACTGTTATGCTATCATTTTGCTACCTCAGGTCCGCCAAAAAATTCGCCCCTCCACTTGAAAGTATTTCCCACGCCCCTGTTACTGAGAGCTTCAAATTTAAATATGACTAATTGGCTTCAACTTATCCATTGGCTGCCTTTTAACCAAAATCCGTTTTTAGCGCTTTGCGATGAAAACATGGAGTTTTTGGCTTAAAAACAGCCAATGGATTAAGGTGAGCCAATGAGTCAATATATCATTATCAATTTTGAAAAGCAAAAAGCTCTCAGTAATGCAGTTTTAACTTGTAATGCATATACAGTCGTTTCTTTAATAACTGTCAAAAATACGCTAGAGGAGAAATGTAAGCCGGACCTTTAGATGTACCATAGCAACTGCGGGGCCCTGTACGTGCAGCGCACGCCACACGGAGCACACGTGCACAGCGCACCGCGCTCCGCTGCACTGTCAGCTGACGACCTTGGGAGTGATTCGACTGGCAAAACAGACGGCGGCACGGGCTCGACAAACAGTCGGTGACGCGGCGGCGGCGGGGGCGGCGGCGGGGGCGGGGGCGGGGGCGGCGGCGGCGGGGGTGGAGGAGGCGGAGGCGGCGGCGGCGGCGGCGGCGGTGGCGGCGGCAGTGGAGGTGGGGGCGGCGGCGGGGGCGGGGCGGCGGGGGCGGCGAGGTATGCACTGGAGAATAGAGATGCATTTTTTCTCCAAAAACAGGAAGCGCCACCGCCACCGCTTATAAATGAGTTGGCACCGGCATCAAGCCCGGCCACATGTGGCAGCTAGTGGTGTCAATTGGTTACCAAAATTTTGGTTACCGAAAATATTGTGAGACCGATTTGGTAATCGGTCGGTCAGGCTTATAAATTTTGGACACTTTTCGGTCAGCTTAATCTTAAACAATTAATTTGTTGTCTCATTCTTACGCATTCTTATTTCTATCCAGCAAATTGCTACACAATTTGCTCGAATTGCTATTATTTATTTGTTAATGTCTTTGGTCTTGCTTGCGGCATCCGCTATTTTGCTTTGCAAATGTTTTAGTTCCTTTTTTACAATTGTAATGTCTTTTTGGAAATTGTACATGTGCGTTTAATTAATTATGATAACACAACTATTTTTGCCAGTATGATATAAATAAGTATACTATTTGAAAATCGGTCAAATCTTGGACACTTTTTGCCTCAATCAAAATTGGTCAATTTTTGGTCAACCAAAATGGTTCCTGTTCGGTATTGGATCGGGTTTGGTCAGGAGATTTGGGGAAAATGACATCACTAGTGGCAGCACCCGCCTGGCCCAGCCTCCGAACTTGTGCTGACTGCTGAGCCCGGCATGAGACCGGCAAGCCGGAGTTCAAAGTCAGACACAGCTTCAGGCCTGGCGCCGGCTCCGTGGTCATGAATTTGCATCGTACTACGCTGCATGTTTGCGGCGGCGGTGGCGGCGGAGGCAGTGGAATATATGGCGGGGGCGGCAGGACATGTGGCGGGGGCGACAGGGCGGGGGCATGTGGCGGGGGCGGCAGTTGCCGGTGATGACGTGGCCCCGGGGCCGCGCGAGTCACGTGAGGCAAACCTAGCTACATGGCAATCGAGTCACCCATGGCGTCAACTCCAGTCGAGCCAGATTCTAAACATGCTTGGGTTTACATTGGTTGACGTTCACCTGGTGTTGTGAATCAGCAGCGTGTTTCACTGTGAATGCCCATTTTACAGTTGTTATAATTCATAGATGGCGTTTTATTTTTGAGTTTGCTGGACTTACACATCTAAACATCTGGACTTATATTTTTCAAGTCGGATTTTCCCAACCCATCCCTATCCCAAACAGTTGCACGACAGCATTCCAAAGTTCAATGAACTTGCAATGCCCTTTCAACGGTGATGGCGCGGGCGGAGCCCGGGTCGCTTCTTCGGGTCTTCGAAGTTGCCAACTCTTGTGAAGCCTTCAACCGGTCTGCAGGCTTAACAGGAAGACTTTCTTAGCTCCACCAGGGTTACGAACTACAAAACCAGTAGCCTTGAGATGACAGATAGACATGGACTGCTAGCGGTCCTCAGTCAGCCAGACGACAGATCACTTGCCTGTGAAACTTCGGCCAAGTTCCAACTTCCAGATAGGTTTGGGGGTCAAACTTTGACCTCATTGGTTACGATTCTTTGGATGAGCCTAAGTGCATTATTCTAGCTATATATAGTGTACTGAATAAATAATTTAGCCAAAGCTTTCTTTTTAACTTCGATCTCGCTCAAAGCTTCTGAATGTAAAAATCATCAACGTCTACCGATATGAAAAATATTACGTATTGTGCCGTCGGGCGCGAGGAGAGACCATGGTATTTTCAACCCTCAGCTGTCACTCACTAGGTGAATGAAGGCTACGACACGTGTTTAAATCAAAATGTCCAACAACTTCCAACAATACTCTGAACTTTGCGCGTGCTCCGCTTCTGTTCACTATATGCACTTGGATTTATAATTGACGTTAAAAAACGTATGAACGCTGTATAAACTATTATGGCTTCAATACACGTGTTTCAGTTTGACCATCATACAATCGATTACTGTTTGTGTCCAAACTTTGTCGACTTTCGCTTTGCTTCCTATAAAATACATTTCTTCCATAAGTTAAAGACAGATGATCGAAAATTGCAGACGTTCCGTTATGTAACGCGAATGCATCCATGGGACTAACTTGGAAAGAACACGGAAATGTTTGTTAACACCTTCAATCGCTGCAGATATGTTGTCTCGGATAGCACTTGCTCATTACCGAACCGAACATGTTAAGGATATACATCACGATCACACGTGGCAGTCGTCACACAACCACGTGTCACGCTCCAGCTGTCCGTCCACCTGTAGGTGATGACGTCAGACAGAGGTAATCCCCCCCTCTGTTGTTGATGGCCTGCCACGTCAAACTCAGGAGGGGGGATATCAGGCGAGGTAAGGGGGAGCACTCCAGGTGCTTCCCCTTACCTCTCCTGACCACAGACCGTCACGTGCCTTCTCCTGACCCCCCCCCCTGTCCAGCGCAGGCGGGCTGGTGTGGGGCGTCATTTGGTGGTGTTGTGCCGACTGCCGACACCAGAAAACACACGCGAGCCACGCCCTACGCCTGTGCGTCGCCCCGCCCCTCCCTCGCGGAGCAGAGACGAGGCACTGCCCTCGGTGCTTCGACCCCAACCTCTGCAGAAGTGGAGAGGTGGGCCACCTGAGGGGGGGGGGGGCATAGACGTCGCGGAGAACCGCAACTCATGGCGTGACACTATGGCTTGTCATACTGACGACGAGGTACACCTAACTCCTCGAGGGAGCTTTAGCAGTTTACGAAAACAAGTTAAGGATATAATTAAAATAATTTAATATCAAACAGCAAACATCCCGCCTTCTTCAACTAAAGCATTGAGACAGTCCCTCACTCGAGTAATTTGTATACAATTTGATCAAATTTGTCAACATATAAACTATTCATTTTCGTATGAGTCTCGTTATTGCTGTTACTTTCCTCTAGTTAAGTGATTTAGGCAGGATTCAGCTGGAATTGTACGATGATCAATGCCGGCGAAAAAAGAAAGGCTGCATTCTTTAGCACAAATCTCTGCAACGTTCGAGCTAAGTCACCTGTTGGCCATTATAGGCAATACATTTGAAGACACCGGGAAACTGATGCGTTTTGTGAAGCAGGATACCACCGCACGTTGTCAGAGCGTTGTCAGCGCGTCATCACAGGCGTGACGGCAGCACTGCTCACTGTCAGGTCAGCGCGTTGTCATGACAACGCGCGACAGCAGCGCTGCTCGACAACGTCCACGTCAGAAATAAAAATCAGCTCGCATTAAATGACAGCAGCGCTGCTCGACAACGTCCACGTCAGAGAGAAAATCAGCTCGCATTATTTACATCGTGCGAATCCCGTCTCCTTGCATCATGTCGAGCTGTCCATGAGAAAGACAGGTGGCGCTGGATGATGGACGTGGTGGTGTGTTCCGTCAGTCTCACCACACCTGATGACATCATCTGTCATGTGACGTCACCAGCCCCAGCTGGCATGACGTCATCTGATGACGAGGCCCTCACACTGTGCCGCCCAGCCGACCCGGCCTTTCTATCCGCGTTCGCAGGATGGGAGCGGTGTGATGCGGGGATCAGGGTCAAATGAACTGGTGGGCTATATACGCTTGCCAGAGTCTTGGAGTCACACAGCACTCACGATCTTGGGTGGTGATAAAAGCTACAAAATTGTTAGTCACCGAAATAGTATGCATTATTAATAGCATAGTCATTGGTAGAGCGTTTCTGCCAATCATTCAGAGCCAAAACCAGTTACCAGCCAGACTGCCGTGCCAGCCTAGATGAGCTTCTCAGCAAGCTCTCACGATGTTAGATCTAGAAGCCAGTTTAAACAGCTGGCTGAGCCGACAGAGCCACGCCCACTCCCCTGTCCCGCCCCGCTCCGTGCACAGTTGGCACCCTGCCTGTGTACAGAGTGCAAACGCGTCATATCGTGATGCGCAGTCAGGCGGCGCGACTCTCACTCCGGGTGGTGCCGTGAGCCAGCCAGGGCCCGACCCGGCTTCGGCAGGGAAAGGTGACCTGGTGACCTGACCGGGACGGGGCGGACCGCCGCGTGGTCGCCTCTTTCTAGCCAGCCTGCTAGACCTCCTCTGCCATAGACTGAACAGTGTGCGGTATCACAGCATACCACCACTGCAGCTCGCTCATATTCGTCCTCCCCAGCCGCCGCGGGTGAAACCCATGAGCGCTCGTCAGGCCCCAGCGAGGTCATGCACCGTGCAATTGAGCTGCACGACGCAGTGCGCGGTGCACTATGTCCGCTGCACAGTGCACAGTGCACACTGTGCTGAGTGTGCAGTTCACAGTGCACCCTTGCATCAGTGGAAAGGAGAATGCCGGCGGCTGCACTCTCGTCGGTCACACTCTCGTCGGTCTCGTCGGCTGCACTCTCGTCGGTCACCAGAGGAAATGGGGGCGCAGTACAGGGTACAGCGTACAAGGTGAGCAGCTGTGTATGTACTTTACACTGTTCTGCGCACTGAGTCACCACTGCGTACAGTGGAGATTACACAACAGCCGTGTATGACGAGCATTCGTCAACTCGTTCAGTGACCTCGGCAGCTCGGTAAGCTCGTTCAGCGACCTCGGCAGCTCGGTAAGCTCTTTGTTTATTGGGGTTTTTGGGCGCGCCGACAACTAAGGTAAATTTGCGCCCAGCTCGGTAAGCTCGTTCAGCGACCTCGGCAACTCGGTAAGAACCATCCTGAACAGATTCGGCAATTCTCTGATGCTCTAATGTTTGTTCTGTAGGCTAGTACACAAGTCTTTCCTGAAATATTAATAGACTGGTTGATTGAGCCTTGAGGGCCATGCCAGGTGTTTGAACAACACATGATTGTTCTCTCTATCCGTAGGGCGATCGATTCTCCTTTATGAGACGAGACGGGTCTGGTGCGCGGCGGCGGCAGTTTGCCGCTCCCGGCAGCGGCTGTCGTCAGAGGCGGCAGTTTGCCGCTCCCGGCAGCGGCTGTCGGCAGAGGCGGCAGTTTGTCGCTCCCGGCAGTGGCTGTCGTCAGAGGCGGCGGCAGCGGCCTGGCCCCGTACGCAGGCGGCAGGTGAAAGTGGATCGGCTGGGCGGCACAGTGGGAGGCGGCGCGGTGCAGTGCTCAGCGCCGCCCCCGCCCCCGTCCCCGCTGGCAGCCGGCCACATGGCGGACCCAGATGACCCGCACGGCTGTATCCCCGGCCGTCAGGTCACTGCGGTGGTGACGTCACCAGCTGTCAGGTCAGATGGCTGCAGCAGGCTCGGCGTAGGTTCCCGACACGACGGCTGTTCGGGGGCGGATGGGGTGCAAAAATACAGCAGCACGGGTATTGTTAAGTGGTAGCGAGAGCCGACACCCACCGTCGTCCCTTCAATCATCGGACACACAATGGACAGAGCAAGGCCCGCATGCCAAGAAGCTTCGCTTCGCTTGGGAGGGCACCGCTAGCTGAACAGCAGACAGTGCCGCCGGTCATGGCACCCATGTCCTCGCACTAAACGCTGGATTTTTCGCAGCAGTTGGCCGCCAGGAACCGTTTGTGAGCCAGTGTGTTTTGACGTCGCAAACAAGTTATTATTCCTGTATTGATAGATAAATGAATACATATTTTGCGTAATAAGTTATAAATAAATAAGCTGTTATTATATGCTTGCAACGTCAAAACTCACTGGCTCACTAGCAGTCCCTGGCGGTCCATTGCTGCGAAAAATCCAGCTTTTAGTGAGCTATCCTCCAAACCCAGACGCAGTGGGTGTTATACTCTTTGGTGATGAGGAGTCTGGCAAGTGCGCATTTTAAGCTTTCGCAATTTCACCTTCGAAATGCAACGCAGAAGCTACAACTCTCAGAAGCGATTAACATTACTGAGCAACATTCCTGGTTACAGTTTTCCAGGCGTCAAAAAGACACGAGATAAATTTGCAACACGAGACGAATAGCATGCACTTGAAACAAGAGAAAAGAGATCTTAAAAAGAGATAGAAAATTAAGAGAATTCGATGGAGTTCTTCTGGAGTTCGATGGAATTCTTCGGCATTCGTCATTAATTGATATCGTGCAAAACAACGTTTCGACGCCCACAATCTCCACGTGTGCACATAAACTTAGTCCACCACGCAACCGATTGGTAATACAAAAAGAGAAGTGTACCCCCTTCAAGTTTAGGCACCAACACACCGATTCCTACCACATAAGTCGACCCCACTGCCAGGACAACAGCAGCACTTCCCCCTTGGGTCACAGCCCTGCGAGCACAGCGCACACCCCACTCACCACTTCAATGATCTTGATGATCCCGGGTACAGTTTTGAAGTACAGCGGGTTGAAACGAATCCCACTACCGCCCGGTGGTGGGTCCACGTTGGTCTGGCCGGCCTCAGGCATGACTGCTGCGATCGGCTGCGGTCAGGTCAGGTCACGACACACGCTCGTCTCGGCACTGCGCGGCTGGCGGCGGCGGCGGCGCGGCTGGCGGATCAGAGCGGCTCGCCGGGCCGTGGGCCGCCGCCCCGCTGCCGGCGACCTGTTGCCGCGTTGACGTCACCACGCGCATGCGCACTGGCGGCCACCGGCCGGAGGCGGGGCGGAGCCCAGGTGCGGTTGTCGGAGAATGGGTGTGTGCAGAAGCGTGACGATGTCAGAATATGTCCACTGCGGAAGCTTTTTAAGCTCTTGGTCGGGAACTCCAATAGACGAAGCAAGTCAAGGGCCCTCGGATAACAATGTTAATGGGGGGCACATTGCCCCCCAGTGGGACCGATTGCCCCCGCCAGTGACTGTAATTCGTCACGAGCGGGCACAATAATAATATAAATGATGCAATACTAGACTTAACAAAACTCCTTCAGTCATCTTTTTTTTTGCTTTACCTTCTGCATAGTCGCGGAAAGCATGTAAATGGGGGGAGCAAATGCCTTATGACCCCCACAGTGTCTGCTGGCTCCCATCCATGAGACCAAATTTTGCCCCCCTAGTGGAAGCAAAGCTCGTATTGGCAACATATGATTGTGCGGTTTGTAAAGTATACACCAGCGTCACTGAAGCATGCTTTCAACTTAAAACCAATAACACGCCGTTACAGCTACCTAGCGTAGCTTTTATATCTTGAGGATGAAAATCCGCCGCTCGTCGCGTCGGTTCGAAATAAGTGTGGAGCACAGGTGTCGATTTATATACGTCTGTGGTGGCCCTCAGCGCCTCTATATGTTGAGTTTGGTCCCCTAAAATGTTTTTGGCTCCTTCATTTTTTTCTGACCAATGCATAGTGGGGCCTTTTCCCGATTAGCCGTAATTAATTAATGACGGTCAAGCTGTCATCCGCAGTAAAACCAACTGCGGCATATCGGAAGAGGAATCCATTGCGCATGTTTTAAGAGCAAGAAATAAAAAATAAAAATTAGGGAGGTTTGCAAATGAGGCACTGCCTCTGCTGAGCCGATTTTTTGCAAAATTTTGGCACAACACATACAATTCAGTTTTAGGGTGAATCACAAAATTTTAAGACGCTAGGCGTAACGGTTTAGAATCAGCAAGCGACAAACCAACGGAGTTTTGTTCCGCAGGGAATAGGCTTAACCTTACCTGTATTGACCTCACATAACCTCA
>VOPJ01004072.1:0-12670 GCA_014673585.1 Semibalanus balanoides
TGTTCATACACAATGTTTTTCACGGCCGACTTGACAGTCCTCAGCTCTTGTCATGCTTCCAGCTGTCGTCTCCGGCTAGACGGATCAGGTCACCTATGCTCTGGCATATACCGTTTGCGCGTGTCGCTGCTGTGAAAAACGGATCTTTTTGCCGAATTTCTTCCTGGTAACGAGTTCCTTTAACGCCTGTGTGATCCTCGATTTCTTTTGCTCGCATCATCGGACTACAAATCCACTGTCGGTCACATGCACCTGTGGCAGGTACCTTTGAGCCTTTTGGTAGCAGCCAGGCCTTATGTGTGTTGCATGTGTGTCCTGTTGTGTCATGTGTAGGTGTTTGTCCGTCGCCTTGTTAATGTTGTGTATTTTAGTTGAAAGTCATAGTTTTATTTTCGTGATTCGCCTGTAACCGGGTTTTGTGCCTGTTGGTGATTTATCAATAAACATAAACATAAACATAGACACCCACGAATGTCCTGTTGATCAAATCATTCAAAGATTGGAGATCAAAATCTTCAATCTTTGAATAATTGGAAAAGAAAATCAAAATTGGAGATCAAAATCTCAAAATAAAAAGAAAAGATTGGAGATCAAGAGATCAAAGATTGGAACTAGGTTGAGTTCCGGGCGCGCATGGTGCGAGAAGAAAATTGAAGGGAAGCACACGAAGGCATCCAAGGTAACACAACCTGAAGTCAGAATCCCAGAGCCCTGAAAGAGACATAAATGTCAGGCGCGAATCCAGCCCCCCCCCCCTGGTACCTTTATAGTTTATACCCACCGCCTGGATCCGTCTCCAGTTATATAAAATTGCATCATTCATCGAGGTAGTCTATGGATGAAACCTGGAGTCAACATTGCTTTCCGCTATTTAAAATTGCATTGGCTTTCCGTTACCCTTCTTAGCGCTTGCCTGCGAGCGTCAACCGCCGTCAAGTGAAGTTAAGAATGAGAAATTCGCAATCATCCATCCAAAAAACTTTTTTACCTTGAAGGAAATTTGGCAGCTTATTTTTGCAATAATAGCGCAGCTGATACGTTTGTGTGCAAAAAAGCGCCGAAGCCAAACAACGGGGAGAGAGCATTACTCTCTTACCTTCAGATTGAAATGTAAGAAAAACGCTTGTATTTTTGCAAGTTAGGCGGGAGTTTGATTTTCTATTGTTAAAATTGTTATTATTGGGTGGTAGCGTTATAGCGCGTTATAGGGCCTTGGTGGTAGCTGGGACTAGGTTGTATTCAAACCAATGCGAGGCAATGTGCTATCTCAAGACTCGATCTAGCTCAGATATCTCACCTTGTTATTCACTCTCCCCACTGTCACTAGTAGGGTTAAATACACTTTAATACACTGTCTAATACACTGTAAAGTAATTGTTTAATTGAAGCCTCACAAAATTATATCAGCCTGAATTATTGTTGCCTCGTGATCAGCGTAAGCTGTGCAAAGTATGCAAAATCTTGTTAAAAAGCTTGGTAAAATTTTACTCTAAGTCCTTCACCTGTTTTAATGCATTAATTTTGCTTTTCCTGGGGTATTTTGATGTGCTGACTCCAAAAATGATATTTTTGTGGGGAAAATGAGTGATAATCTAACCATCACACCCAATATGGAGCAGCAGCAGATCTGTCGGGGTGTTTGGATGGTTGATTTTTGCCGGCAATAAGTATCAGATTTGGAATCAGCACATCAAAATACCTCAGGAACTTCACAATGTTATGCATAATACTTTGCAAAAACTTTAACAGGTCAGGTGGTAAACTCAAGGCAAAATAATACTGATAGCTTTTAGCTGACAAAATGCTAACACTCACCTTTAAATATTGTATAGTTATTGATGGATGCAAGCTTGCCAGAGACTAAGACAGACTGACCTATTGCATACCTCAACTGAAGAATAGAGAACTTGCTGTTGATGTCAACATCTCATTCATCTTTATCATATAAATGCTGTCGTATTTGCATTTCAGAACCATGAGATGAAGGGGATTGCAGGGGAGTACCCTTCATTTCCTTCAAAGCCAAGCAGTGCCTATTTCCAGCAGAGCAAAAGAGTTAGCAAAAAACTTCTACCTATATGTATTTGCCTGAAGCAAAGATCCACCCAAGGCTGTATAAACAATCCACCTATACCAAGTGCATAACTTCAAAGATCCATCTATACCAAGTGCACAACTTCAAAGGTTCAAGTAATTCAGTAATCAGTGATCATGCAAAAGATGTTAGGTTAGGTCACTTAGGTTAGGTTAGGTTGCAGGCATGGAAGGTCCCAAGGGACATGAGGAAGCCCGCTCAGTTCAAGTTACTAGTATCTAGTGTTCAGTTCAGAGTGTCATCCGGATGGCCTAGTCTTGTACTGGCATCCTTCCCAGTGCTTGTCAAGTTTGTTCTTGAATGTGTTCACGTTATGATACTTTCAGTGTATGGGCATTGGGCTCAATGTAAATAGGCTTGCAACATAATTATTTAGGTGTGTCTAGGTCCATTTGTTTGGCATTGCATATTATTTATGCTATTAATTTTACAATAAGAAACATTTGTGTAATCATTGTCTCACTTGATAAAAAATGTGCATATGAAAAGATGTAAAAGATATATAGGAAGGATATAGTTCAGCTTTGTTATGACTGCTTAAATTTCAGATTTCCAGAGCAGCAATATGGATGTTGAGGATGGTGAAATTATTGAGTCCGATGAAGAGCTGCCCGAGGAAGTTCCAGATACCATAGAGGTTGGACATCATGTGACATGTTTGATTGCATGCTTTAATTCTGCCATATTGATGCACACAACACATGCACACGCACGCACACGCACACGCACACGCACACGCACACGCACACGCACACGCACACGCACACGCACACACACACACACACACACACACACCACCACACACACACACACACACACACACACACCACACACACACACACACACACACACACACACACACACACACGCGCACGCACGCACGCACGCACGCACGACAAATATGTAGCTACTAGCTAGGTATGCCATGTTTAGTTATGCCATGATACAAGATCAGACATACATATACATTATATAGTCATTGTACTTCAACTGGCCTGATTTGAAGACAGGTTACTTATGTTAGGGTCAAGTATTGCTAAAATCGAGAGTGGTGTTATGTCTCACAGTTGTGTTTTCTTTAACCAACTGGTCACCCTGAAACTGCATCATCATGTAAGAAGCAGCTCACTTATTGCATTCACATTGCTTTGTCCAGGTGTACACCCGTCTGGAGCGTCCGGTGGCGCCGCGACCGCCGCCCAACCAGCCGCCGCCAATCATCAGCGATGACTCCGACTCGCCCACTGCCGCCGACTCGGACGACTCAGACTCCGACTCCGGGGGCGGCGGGGGCGGGCGGAAACGGGCGCGTCCCACCAAAAGCGCCGCCTCCGCCGGTGGCGACTCAACGGACAGTGAGCACAATGTGGCGTTCGCGGAGGCGGCGCGCAAGTTCCAGGTGCGGCGGGCGCGGCTGGACGTCTGGAGCTCGGTGCTGGCCGAGGACGGCATCTCGGCCGACCTGGCCAGCGGCCTTGGCCAGTTTCGCTCCGGACCTCACGTGGAGCGTGACGTCGAGTCATACCAGCTGCCCGAGCCGCGGCCCCGCGCCGAGCGGCCGCCCAATGACGCCGAAAACCCGCGGAAGAGGGGCTTCCAGAAGGCGAGCCAGGGCTGGCGGAAGAAGAAGGTGGATGCGGTGCTGCTAGAGCCGCTGTCCGTGACAGAGGATAGTCCCACCGAACAAGTGGCCGCCGATATCGTCCTCAAACTACGCGAGAAGAAACCTGAGATTGTCGGTGAGTCTGGCTGGCCCCCTGGATACGGAGACGGTTAGTCGTATTCGTGTATTTGACCGTTGACGTATCTTTGTCTAGTTGTTGTCGAATCCTAGTTGTTGACGAGCCATTCAGTGTTTTGCCTGGTCATGCAATATTCGCCTTTGTAGTGTGTCTTCTTCAATTTTCGTCTTATCTCTCGTTGAAACACTGTTTTTGTTCTTTCAGCGAACGTCGTAAAGATCGTCGGTGTAAAGAAGTCAATCGAACTATTTGAGGAGACGAAGTCTGTGGAAGAAGGCGGTGGAATGCTAGTCAATGTGAGTTGTACAGAACAGTAATCTAAACAGTAACGAAATGGCCTAGCATTCTTCGACTAAACTTAGCATTTTGCGGTGTTCATCATAACAATATTCTGAAAATGTAATTATTCAGCTTCATTTGCTACGGCTTCAAAGTCGTATTTCTAGAAGCGTAGATTACAACAAAACAAAAGTGAAGACCTTTCTAGCATGCCAGTTTCATTTCGTGTTGACATTCACTTTCGTCATTCATTGTTATCCATTGTTATCCATTGTTCCTACGCGTGGCCGGGTGACTGCGGCGCGCGCCATGCCCCGCTGCCGTGCGCCACTCCTCGCCGGCGGTGCTGACGCTCCCATTCCGTCGGTCTCCGGTCCGACAGAACTGGTCTCGGCGGCGCACCCCGGGCGGCGTGTTCATCCAGCTGCTGAAGACGGACCCGGAGGTGACGGAGGAGCAGGTGCGGGACGTCTTCAGAGAAGACCGCCGCCAGCAGGACCGCGAGCGCAAGGTGATGAAGCGGCGCCGGCAGCGCGCCCGGCTGGCACGGGTCGCCGCCGCCGATGGTGGGGGCGGCTCGGAGCGCGAGTCGGGCGAGGCGAGCAGCGACTCGGCGGCGGCAGAGTCGGACGGCGACTCAGAGGCGGCGCAGTCGACCGGCAGCCGCGCTGAGGCGGCTCAGTCGGCTGCTGAGCGGCTAGCCGAGGACGGCATGGAGGACGGCGACCCGCCGCCGCCGCCGTCACCGCCGCCCGCAGACGAGATGGCCGACGACGCCATCAAAGATGAACTCGAGGTGCCCAACGAGATCATTTTCGAGTGATGCGGGCTGAGGAGGTGCTGTGAATGAGCGCTGTGTGGGAGCAGCTTGGTGATCGTGTGCTGAATCGATTGTTCATTGTGTGAGTTCACTTGTTTGTCATTCATGCCGGTTGATCGTGGGATTTGCCACTGTTGTATGACTCGCCATGCCGCACCGTGGCGCTTGGCCTTTACATTACCTCATGACGGTCATTTGAATAAACTGTGAAGCAACAATAAGGAAATCATTTTGAATTGTCAATGATATTCAACACCTGAGCACATCCGAACCGCAGCAGTACGCAAACATGCGCCACAAGTTCACGCTAACACTTGTTCGCGTTATTTATTACCGAGATGTCACAATATGGTGCGATACGCTAAAAACAAGTAAAAACATTCCGCCGCTGGTGACACGACGTAGCCCGCCACCAGGGCTAACGAGACTCGACATGGAGATTGCTCCCGTGACAACGCGCCACCGCGCACTACGGGAAGACGTCAACGTCCCGCACCGCCACCACGAGGGCCGCGCACAGCCGCCTCCGACCACAGGGCCGCCTCGCCAACACAACCGGCACGGATCACCAGCACGCTGAGCCCTGAGGACGCCGTCAGGCACTTACGGCCGAGGACAGAGACGAAGCCACCACAGGAGGGGGCCGAGCGCGCGGCGGCACGGCTGAGACAGCGGCGAGCGACCAGGGGCCAGGCGGCGCCCACGACACGCTCTGGTGCTGCTACGACTACTATAGAGTTGAGTCCGAGCGGACGATACCGCCACTCGGGTGAGGTGGCTCGAGAAACCGAGCTGGCCCGTCATGGTCGCCAAACGTAATAGCTAGAGCTAGCTCAGAGTTACTAAGCTTTAAAAGGCTGCGGAGACTGTGAGTAAAACGACTAGATCAGCGCTCGTGGTCTGACCAACGCATCTTTGATTGCACATTAGATCAGCTACGAAGGCTCGCACGCAATCACAACTGAAAGCCAGAGAGGCGCGTTTCCGCGCAGGAACACGGGGGAGCGTCGCGACTGAGCGCCACCGCGCGACACTCACTTCGCAGACGCCCTTCAGACCTGACCACGCCCGGCTGTAAGCGGCCGCGGCGAGACGGGAGCAGGAACACAGCTGCTGTGACACCCGGGCTGCGGGGTTTGACTCGTGCTCTCCGTCAGAAGTCTCCTGAGCACCGGCCGCTCACCGCAGCAGCCGAACACACACACAGAACACCACTGGCCGGGCGGACTGAACACTCTGAACACTGCCGGCGCGCGTCACTGGCCGGCGTTACTCGGTCGCGGCGGGTAGCGGTCACTGTAGAACGTGGACCGGCTCAGGTAAAGCGTCGGGTCCGGCTGCCCGTGGCGCGACACGTGCGGCATGGTGCGCGTGCGCGCGTACTCGGTCGGGTCCGGGCCCGCGTAGAAGGTGGACCGGCCGACGCCGTGCGCACGGCCCAGCTCGGGTCGCAGCCCCGGCGCTGAGCCGCAGCCGCACTCGCGCCGCGTCCGCTCCAGCTCGGCGTACCGCGCGCGCGCCGACGCCAGGTAGTTTTTGATCATGTCGCCGTGGTACTCGTACTGTCGGCTGGTGTCGAGCCGCGCGGCCAGCAGGCAGTGGCAGCGGCCGGTGGCGGCGGCGGGCCGCGGTCTCTCCTCCCCTGCCGAGCCGGGCCGCCGGCCGGGAGCCGCCGCCACGCGCTGCGTCAGGCTGCCCAGGTTCTCTCGGATCTTCTTCCCCATCGACTTGCCAATGCTGCCCATGTGTCGAACCACCGTCTGCAGCTGGAGGTTGGCGTCCGGACGGCGGCTGGCCGGCGGGGTCAGCTCCGCCGCCGAGGACGGCCGCTCCGGTCTGTCCGGCTTCTCAGGCCGATCGGGCCGCGCCGGCAGCGGCGGCGGTGAGCACCGCAGTGGCAGCTCGGCCACGTCCAGGTACTCGCGCAGCAAGCTAAGCTTGTGCTGCGGCTGCAGGGTGAGCCGCGTCTGCACCTGCGGGTCCGACTCGTCCCGGCCCCAGACCACGTCCGGGCCGGGGTCCACCACAAACTGGATGGTCAGCAGCACGCCGTCCGCGTCCGTTACTGGGATGACCGCTGCAGAATACACACAGAGAGACTAGTTACACACGGGGAACATATGAGGACAGACTGGTCACGAGCGGGGGACAGGTTGGCGCAATGACGAGTAAAGCCATTACACCAGTGAGAGTGAACCAAAGACAAATTCAGGCGACTAGAATCTCCAGACATCACAATACAAACTAGAGTCTTGACTTATGTCCACCGATTCAATCTTGCATCCGTATTGTCCGCGCACCAGTACCCATTGACTTCCGCCATTTCGTTGCCGCTAGCACGCATCGTCATTCCAACAAATACCCATCCGATCGTCCCCCAGTTGCCGACAATCTACTCATTGTCACCCTACCATTGGTCTCCTCGGTGGCAGCAGCACCAACAGAGTTGTTGTCGCCGCCAGCTCCACAGCCGCTTCCGGCGGCGTCCGGCGCGGCCTCGGTTGCCATGGCGACCAGCGCAGAAAAGTGTCCGGCGTCGAAGGTGAGCGCCAGCGGCGAGCGGTGGCACTCGGCCGGAGGGACCTCTAGCGGCAGGTAGACGCCACCGAACGGGATCGGCGCCAGCGGCTGGCCGTTCACGTCCTGGCCACGGAGGACCGGAGGGGGGGGGGGGCGGTCAAAGGCAGCTGACGGCGTAACACAACTGTCAGGAGACGGCATGCCATCATAGGGCTCCAGACCCTCCCCCCCTCCCCAACACCAAACACCAAAACACAGACTCCACCACAATTCCCATATGATAAGTCATAGACACAGTAGAGGCTACTGTTATCTATGGATAAGTGTATAAATACTACCAGTTGCTACACATACATGGCGCCCGCCTGAGCCAAGGCAGTCGTGCGCTGGTGTCTGAGATGACGAGTATCGGCCGCCGGAGGATGTGGGCCAGCACCAGCACGTGGATCTCCTCACCTTCAACATGGTGTCTGAGATGACGAGTATCGGCCGCCGGAGGATGTGGGCCAGCACCAGCACGTGGATCTCCTCACCTTCAACATGGTGTCTGAGATGACGAGTATCGGCCGCCGGAGGATGTGGGCCAGCACCAGCACGTGGATCTCCTCCAGCGACTCGTAGACGGAGAGCGGCGGCGGCTCACCATTCTGACGCTCCTCACTGGTAACACAGGCTGGCGCTGTCAGTGGGAATGCCGCGAGGGCGGCACAGATGGTCAAAGTACACTGTTCAGATCTCAGAGAAGGGGATGGTAAAAGCTGACGCCCTGCCGCGCCATCGTCCATTACTCCACTGCTCATCGCTCTCAAGAGCTGAAATCACGCGGGCTTTTCCCTAAATTGTATGTGGTTGCGTTCCTAAAACAAAAACATTTTTGTGATATAACAAAAAGACGAAACGGACATGTTTTTCGTCTTGCTAGAACAGCTTCACATTGGCCTTGTTACATCCCCTGCTCTACTTCTCCCTGCGATGACTGAGAACGACCGGGACTCTGTAAGAATGATGTCTGTTTAAAGGCCAACGGGAGGTCAGACCCGTTTACCAGTTCTCCACCCGCGCCGGGCACGGAAATAATACACATGGACGCATGCCCCATTGCAGCGGGACCCCTGAAGTCATTTCCTCCCTCCCACGCTTAGTCGCGCTACTGACTGGTTTTCCGAGGCGTTTCCGTTGTGTCGCGGGTCGCTCGACGAGATGGTGATCACACTCCGCCATTCCCGGTCCCATTCCTCCTCAGAGTACACCAGACCTGCCAGATGTCAGACGAGATGGTGATCACACTCCGCCGTTCCCGGTCCCATTCCTCCTCCGAGTACACCAGACCTGCCAGAGGTCAGACGAGATAGTGATCACACTCCGCCATTCCCGGTCCCATTCCTCCTCGGAGTACACCAGACCTATGAGCGGTCAGGCTGTGTCAGACGAGATGGTGATCACACTCCGCCATTCCCGGTCCCATTCCTCCTCCGAGTACACCAGACCTGCCAGAGGTCAGACGAGATGGTGATACACTCCGCCATTCCCGGTCCCATTCCTCATCCGAGTACACCAGACCTATGAGCGGTCACCGGTCAGCCATATATGATTAAAACAGTCCCTTCCGGGTTAACGTCTCATATCCCTTTCTGCTAATGATTACCTCCAAACATGTTTAAGATTCACTCATGCTTGATATGGCTTGAGGTGTTGCAAAGTAAGGACATCCTAGCTGCATCCGAAGTGACAGTCCTACATATCTGCTTTGTCAGTCGGGCAGACTGGCTGGTCAGTGGTCACGCCAGTGCCCACAAGCGTTCGGGACCCACCTGCCTCTGTGTTCTGCTGCGCCACCTGCCAGCGCCAGCGGCGCCGGAAGGCGGCCACGTGCGGTCCGGTCGTCATGTACGGCCACAGCGCCTTCCGCAGCGTCAGTAGCCGGTCGTGGAAGCCCCACATGCCCAGACTGGCCGCGTGCAGCAGACAGTTACCATCACCTGCCCGACACACACACACGCACACAAACACGCGCAGCGCGGTCAGTACAGACTATACCGCAGGCTGACAGCTGTCACACGGCAGCTATGACAAGTTCGTGGATAAAGCACATATCAGAATCATCACCTATCATCACCAATCACACAAAGTGGATAAATCACCAATCGTGGCATAGTAAAAAAGAAGATAAGTGGGGTTTATGGGCGCACCGACCGCATTGGTGATACGGCACCCAATCGACGCATTGTTGTTACACGCCCGCGTCGCCCGCACAACTCTATAACCGCCGTGGCAACTACAGGCCCTCAACTAGGATAACCTGCGGTCGACTTGGATAGCCACGTGTCTGACCAGTGACCTGAGCCGATTGCGCGTGAGACCTACCCACCTGAGGTAGCCAGCGGCCAGAGGCGGGGGCACACGCCGGCGTCGGCCCACCAGTTGAGCCGGCCAGCCTGCTCCAGAGAAACGAGGGTGCCGCGGTCCAGAAGATCGTCCTCCAGAAACCGCCGGAACCCGTCTGCAACGGCGCGAGGCACACGCCAGTCAGAGAGGCGGAACCAATGCACAAAGGAGCCAAGAAACACGCATCAGAGACGTGGAACCAATGCACAAAGGACACAAAGGAGTCCAGAAACGCGCCAGTCTGAGCGTAGGAACATCTCTGGAACGAAGTTCAGACACACGCCAGTCGGCCACAGAAGCATCTACCGACGATAACACATTGGAATGGTCGGCTGTGTGACATACGTACATGACAGAGCTCAGAGGAACAGTGAACAATACATTGCTATGATGATATGACAAGGCTCTGTCGCTCTTAACAAAATTTATTAAAATAAACATACTGTAAAGATAAGTCCTACACCATAATGTCCTCATATATGGTTGGAAAAATGTGTGGTATACCAGCATTACAAATCACAAAGTTTGCCTAAGAACAAAACCCAATATTGCCGGTACCAAGTGCAAGCTATTGACCACGTCCGTTTCAGCACAGCCTCGGAAGCCGTACATATAACAGACAACTCGGGCATCTATATTGGCTTATTTTGCCGGCGCCGTCTACCGCTGACGCTGGCTTTACAATCACTTGATGAACGACAAGGGCGACCTTCAGTCCACACTACCGGCAAACAGATGTAATGATGAATGGGTCTGTTTAAGTCTTTGACACGTCAGACTACGAGGCACCCGGAAACCGTGACTCCGTGTCAAGATAAAACTAATCAGAGAGGTGATGATCAATATTTGTATTGTTTTACGAGCAGCGCCATTCAACAAAGACACAATGGTGATCGCTCCCCCGTCCCACCTTACTGCCCACTTCCTTACCTTTGAGCAGGTTATGACGATGAGGGGGCAGTACTCTTCACCTTCGAAGCGTGTCATGTCGGGCAGCACTCCTCACCTTCGAAGCGGGTCATGTCGGGCAGCACCCCTCACCTTCGAAGCGTGTCATGTCGGGCAGCACTCCTCACCTTCGAAGCGGGTCATGTCGGGCAGCACCCCTCACCTTCGAAGCGTGTCATGTCGGGCAGCACTCCCCACCTTCGAAGCGTGTCATGTCTGGCAGCACTCCTCACCTTCGAAGCGGGTCATGTCGGGCAGCACCCCTCACCTTCGAAGCGTGTCATGTCGGGCAGCACTCCTCAGCGTGCGCGAAGCGGGATACATGTCCGGGCAGATCACTGGCTCACCATTCGAAGCGGGTCATATCGGCGGCACTACCTCACCTTCGAAGCGGGGTCATGTCTGGCATGCTCTCCCCATCGCGTTCAGAAGCGTGATCATGGTCCGGGCAGACACTCCCCACGTTCGATAGCGTGGTTCATGTCTGGACTAGCCTCCTCACCATATCGAAGCAGTGTTATGTCGGACAGCACTCCTGCACCTTCCGAAGGGGTCAATGTCGGGTACAGCACCCACCTCACCTTGTAAGGCGTGTTATTGTCGGGCAGTTTTGCCTACTCTCTACCTTCGAGAAGCGGGTCATGTAGGGCCAGCACCCCTCACTATCGAAGCGTGTCATGTGGACAGCACTTCCTCACTTCCGAAGGGGTATGTCGGCGGTTGCAGCATCCTCGCACCTTCGAAGCGGGTCATGTCGGGCAGCACTCCTCACCTTCGAAGCGTGTCATGTCGGGCAGCAGGAAGGTGTGATCGGGAGCGTCCAGCGCGGCACCGTACCGGCTGACCTGACCCGTGTCCAGTACGTCCTGCTGCGCCAGCTGCGAGCGCGCCTCAGACACCAGCCGCACGTTGTCAGTGGCGCGCGAGATGCCGCGGCCCAGCTTGTGGTCTGCTGGGGGAGAGAAGAGGGGGGAGGTCAGACGTGATACGGGCGAGGGGGAGGTCAGACGTGACACGGGCGGAGAGAGGGAAGGAGGTCAAACGTGACACGGGCGGAGAGAGGGAAGGAGGTCAGACGTGACACGGGGGAAGAAGAGGGAAGGAGGTCAGAGCGTGACACGGGGGATATAGAAGGGGGAGGTCAGACGATGAACGGCGGAGAGAGGGGAAGGAGGTCAGACGTAAACGGGCGAGTTGGATAGAGAAAGGGGGAGGTCGACGTGAACGGGCGGAGAGAGGGAAGGAGGTCAGACGTGACACGGGCGAGGGAGAGATAAGGGGGAGGTCAGACGTGACACGGGCGGAGAGAGGGAAGGAGGTCAGACGTGACACGGGCGAGGGATATAGAAGGGGGAGGTCAGACGTGACACGGGCGGAGAGAGGGAAGGAGGTCAGACGTGACACGGGCGAGGGATAGAGAAGGGGGAGGTCAGACGTGACACGGGCGAGGGATAGAGAAGGAGGAGGTCAGACGTGTCACGGGCGAGGAAGCACGGCGGGCTGGCACAGCACATCGGCACGATCACCGTGACTGGAACAGTCGAGTGCAGACGGTCGGAGCAGGCCGACCCGCAGCGTCAGCCGCGTGATGTAGATCAGACCAGAGGCAGTGGCGGTTCTTCCATTGAGGCAGATGAGGCAGTGCCTCACCTAAAATAGCCAAACAAATGAATAATAATATTATTTTTCCTAATTGTATAATAATTTTAGAAGGAACATAAGGAAATGCATATTTCATAGACAAAACAATTTTCCAATCAGCTAAGACGCGTCTCATTTTCATGTTATTACAATATTTGTGTTGGTTTTGTTAAGGCTCAAATCAGCCTAGCTATTGACAAGTTAGCATTGTGAAAAGTTGGGCTGTGAGGCACTGCCTCA
>VOPJ01004073.1:0-12673 GCA_014673585.1 Semibalanus balanoides
CAGGCGATAACGCGGCGCCTGCAGTAGCAGCACCTGGCACGGGCCGCGCGGCGGGGGGTGGGGGCGGCGGGGAGGGGGAGGGGTGGCAGAGGCAGTGCACTGTCACCGCACGGCGCGCCGACCCCCGGCCGCCGCGGCGAATCACAAGACAACGAGTCGGCGGGGGTCGGCGACGCGGCCGGCTACAATGGGCGCCGACAAGGCGCGGCAGCTCTGAAGCTGCGTCGACAAATTGATACGGCCGCCGCGCCGCGCTAGCCGCATTGTGTGCCGCGCCACGCCACGCCGCGCCGCGTCACAGACGCCGCGGCCGCTGCGTCATTAGCGCCGCGCGCCGCTCAATGGTGCGTCGCAATCGCCGCGCCGCGATTGGGCACAAATGGCGCACAGGTAATGCGTTTACCTTCTCATTATCTCACGCTGCGAGACACCAAAAGGCATTCTTTGATCTGCTATCGGAGACGTGCCAGAGATGAGATCGATCATTAATTCAGACTGGTAACGTTTCGTACACTGATAGCACGGCCACACTCTCCGTTTGATATGTAGAACAAAGCCGAATTCAGCTTCAGTCATTAGACGTTAGATTTCCTCTCGTATCACATTCTGTAAGTAATTTGCCCCTGTCAGAGTCACTCTCTGGATACTCCGCACGATGCAAATTACTAGCCGCGCTTCATTCAGAAGAAAACGGGTTTATGGACGAAAGAAAACTTGATTTAGTTATGACGTTAACCGCCTGCTGAAGCAGCAGGAATCGTTACGTTTGAGGCACTGTGTTTGCAGACGGAGGCGTGGTCCATTGAACGGTGTTCGCTGAGCGAAAATAAATCATACTTCACCGCAGATGTTGTTCCACATCAAACTATGCAGAACGAGCCATTAGGTGCAAGGTTATGCACGTGCCAGTGCCTGCATACCAATGCAAAACGATATCACTTCGCGAGAAACAGGTGATACCTTCAAGTGAAAAGCCTCCGAGGAGAGACCAAACACGGACAGTCAGTTCGTGGTTCAAAAGAAAACTGATTCATTACATTGCTTTCAAAAGGGGAGCTAAATCATAAAACTGTCAGTATGATTGTCGGTGTGGTTGTGTGGTTGGAGTGGCTGTGATCCATTGAACCGCAGAAATGATACAGCCAAGCCGGTAATTAAGGCTCATCTCCGTGTCAGAGCCGTTTTAGTACAATGGCCGCACCGGCAATCAGATACCGTGTCTGTTGGCTGCCGGCTACAGGCTCCGTCTGTCTGTCTGTCTGTCTGTCTGTCTGTCTGTCTGTCTGTCTGTCTGTCTGTCTGTCTGTCTTGTTCTTCGTTCTGTGTTTTGTGTCTCTCGTTTATGACTGAGTTTGTACTGTTTCTTGTCTGGATGTATGTAAATGTTTGAAGTTGTTAAATCTGTTAGTCGCTAAACCTGGTCTATTGTCGTATTTGAGGTCTGTTGTCTGTTTGTGTCATGTTCTGCTATGTATCTCTGTTTTGTCTCGATGTCTGTTTGTCAGTTGGCGAGTATCCTGTTTGTCTGTTTGTCTGTTTGTCTGTTTGTCTGTTTGTCTGTTTGTCTGTTTTTCTGTTTTTCTGTTTTTCTGTTGGTCTGTTGGTCTATTGGTCTGTTTGTATGTTTGTCTGTTTGCATGTTTGTATGTCTGCTTATTTGTCTATCTGTTTGTCTGCTTGTTTCTGTGTCTGCCCATGTGTTTGAATGCAGACGGCTGCATTTTGCACCGACTAGGAGTAGCAGAAGTCATTGGCGTCGAAGTCGTATAGTATCCTGTCTGCAGAGAGGAGGTGCTGACGTCAGGCTGCAGCGGCATGGGCCGGGTGTAGTGACGTAGTGGGTGCTGCGACGTGATGGGGGTGGTGTGGGTGCAGTGCCAGCCTTCCGCGTCAGCACCGGCAGCCACCCCGCCCCGCCCCGCCCTCCGCTGCACCGCGCCGAACAGCGCATAGCAGTGGGAGGAACACGGCCGGCCGCCTTACTAACGCCAGGCACGTGCAACAGATACGGCCGGTAATTAGCATAAGTCGGGAAATCATTACTCATCGTTACACTCGGGCCGTATTTGATTCGAAGGTGGAAAAGGTTTAATAAAAATGCAAATATTGGTGCGGTGGCGGCGTCGGGCCGCCAGAGCTCTCCATTATACGGCATTAGACGTGCCGCGTCCACCGTAATCCCGGCACCAGCTCTATATTCAAATGACGCCAGTATGTAAAACAGGCGGACGCTTTTAAACAGTTTACGGTGTTATTCAAAATTTGGAATGACAGTCTTTCGATGAATGCAAATGTACATTGAACGATGGCGCCGCCGAGGGTGCCAAACTGGATTAAAGTTTATTGAGATGTGCGGGTGCCGCGCGATAAGTAGGAGATACAAAGTTTGCCTATTTTGCATCGGAGACAAGTTTGACTGGCACGCTGATAGGAAGCATCTGACGTTGGGAAATGCTGTTAGAGGGAGGCGCCTTTCCGAACGTGATTAAGTGCGGCTGCATTATGGAATGACACTCAGCTACTCAGGTTCTGAAAGCGCGCCTATGCTAATTCTAGTTCAAACAGCAACACTCAAAGCTTTATAGAGACTAGCATCTGTCACTGTTGTGATCTTAGTATTTAGTTAAGATATATAAGATGGCAGTGTTGAAAGATAAAGGGGAAAATAGCCTTACAGCAAAAGCTCGCTAAATCCGTACTGTTGTTGGAATTGAAGCGTAATATGCCCAATAGGCCATGGCATATCAGACATTCCCATCTATCGATGTTAAGAATACAACAGATCTTCCAAATTCTGAGACTGAGTTAACTCCACTAATGAGCTGTATTGCCCGCGGAAATCACGTCTGAACCTTGCCAGAGTTCACGACTGCGTGGCAAACCAGCCGTGAATATGAGCTGAATGGTTGAATACGCACTAATGGATCACGTGATAGCATGCCATCCAGACAGCCTGTATTGGGCGCATTCCACTGACCAAATGACAACGCTGTAGGAAACACCATAGGTAACATCATTAAGTTCCAGTGGGTGGTTCCGGAATTCCTATGCAGTGTGGTTCCGGAATTCTCAGCAGAGCGTATCTCCCGTCCGACAGACTAACAGTGATGTTTTCATTTCATGTCAGGCCCGGCTCAGAGAGCCACGAGTGTTTTCTTTGCGGGCGCACAAAAGCACTCATTGTTAAAATAAAAATCGCTGCCAATTTAATTAGATCACTGCAATTAAAATGGGCAAAGCCTGCCACCACTGCGTAAAAATAAAGAATTCATATGGGGAATCAGAGGAGGGAGGAAAATGAATACAGGAGTGAATCTGGGTCTAAAATGTAAATTGCCCCTGGGAGTCGTAAAAGAGCAATTAAATCCTTCGCTGAATGAAAGTCGGGCCATGATTTTTCCACCTCTCCGGAATAGGAATGTCTTATTAACGTGAATCAGATTTTAGCTGGCAATTAAGTTCTTTCTTTATAGCATCGAGGAATGATTGCTAGACGTAAATGCATGAGATGGGTGTGGAAAGGTCAATGTGTGCAGTGACCAACGATAGCACATTTGCATGCATCAGCTACAGCTATGCATGCAATGTGATTTACGTACAGATATGCAAACCTGCAAACCATCAATGCCTTCGGTGTTCAAACAGAGAGAATGACATGGCACAAACGCTATGCTAGCAAATTCGTGGTATTTACCAACACATAAAGGACCCATTTAGACCGGAAGTATGCTAACTATGCCGTTTCCATTTATCACCTCCCACTGTTTCCGCCGATTCAAAAGGACTGTGCGGTCTCATCGATCACGGGAAACATAAGTGTCAACCGTTAATATTGAAAGTCATGAACAAGCATACAAACAATGTCAAAATGTTCATTTATAAATATGCCATGGCGGAGGTTTGTGAATTACGACCCCAGTGATATTCACATGTACCCGGTGACTCCATTTGCGTTTCCAATAATGTCCGGAAATATTCGGGCATCAATCCATTTCAGCTGTCAATCAGCAATGCATAGGACGCCGTTGCGCCGTACTTCAGACTACGTTGGGACGTACTTCAGACGTACTTCTACGACGTACTTCAGACTACGTGCGCAGCTATTTTGGGTCGGCATGCCTGAGGCCACCACGAAATGTGTCGTGATTCAGTCCACCCACCTGACCCGTAAGCTACACTGAACCGCACACCACGCTGCCACGGGACGAGAGACTGGCGAGTCCACGACAGTATTCATATGTGTCGGCAAAACTAAACATACCAGCGCCAGTCGGTCTCATCCCAGCGTTAAATTCGCAGCGCTTTCATCCCGAAAGATTAATGACAAAGCCAAATAAATCATCATAAGGCATCCGCCAAAAAATGCCGTCTAAAGCACTCTGAGTCATTAATTCCAGCGAAGAAACGATAATATTTGACAGACATCAAAGGAAATGATATTACGGTCAAAAAGCATTAGGAGCCAGCATAAAGCCAGCCGAGCAGATCGTCTTTGATGTCGGTCGGATTTTATTTGTTTCGTCGGCGCAGCATCCGCTGGAACAGGCCCGGTGCGTGTCTGCAGAGCAGGCCCTCGCCGCTTTTGACAACAGATAGTGCTGACGGACCTGCTGCGGTGCCGTCGAGCCAACCGAGGTGCAGAGGGGAGCCGTCTGAGAGGCCTGCTGCCACCGCTGCACTCAGAAGACAGAGCAGCGCAGAGCCCGACGACAGCCTGCCACGGAGACGTCCATTGTGGCAGCCGGCTTAAAGCTGCCCAGACCGGCCACCGCGGGCGACGCCAATATTGACGCTTTTTACCATTCTGGAGCACTCCAATAAAGCATTTTCTGTGCGATTTATTGATGGGGCATTCATCAATCACTGGGCCGGTGCAGCGCAGATATTGCCCAAATACAGGATCGCGCGGCCTCGCGCTTTGCCCTGTCATTGTGATAAAAAGCGTCACATATTCCATCACGATCTGACAAACGGAAAACTGCACTGGACCATGAATGTGGATAATCCATAATTCCAATAAAGCCAGAAATTAAAATTAATGGAAATCGCTCCCCGAGTGAACCGATTTCCAATGAAAAGATCTAAAAACCGCCTGTGTCACGGGAGCAAAAGCGCCGGGGGCTAAAAAGGCCGCTGGTCGTCGCGCGCCCGTGCGTTTTTTATCCGACATGCGCGGCGGCGGCGGCGGCGGCGGCAGCAAGCGTCGTCCCCCGGTCACGTGATGGATCGGTGCAGGCCTGCCCTGACAACGAAACCTCTCTGTTTTGTTAGTTTTCGTTGCTTATCAATTTATGCGGCGGATCTATCACAGGACTGCTACAGCTGTCGGCCGGCATTGTCGGCAGCGTATTACCGCGTCCTGACAGAACTAGGGGGCGAACAGGCGCCACCGCCACCGCCGCCGCCGCCGCCAAGACACGGCTAGCTGGCTTTGTCTCCGAACGGTATACATACAGTGGAGGGCGGTCTTTGTGGGAACATGATCTGTGCACGTCGTATGATGTCGCCAGGTTTTTACAGGTCGCGGAAGCTAAGGAGAGATGTTTGTGGTGTTTTTTGCCGTCTTGTTGATTGCGGTTGCAGAGGCAGATAGAGTCGAATATGTGGTCATGAACCAAGAACCCATAAAAGGCGTTATTTGTTAGTAATTTATTATTTATCCGGCTACTTATACGGGCTTAGCAAGAGCGATTAAAACAAAACACCTGTTGTTCGTAAGGCCATGTAACTACCGTGATACACTGGTTAATTCACAAGTCCAACGTTCCCGAAATAGCCGTCTCGCAATGACTCGTTACCGGTCGGTCGGACCGTGACAGGCGGTACGTTTGCGGCCGGGCACTGTCGTGACGTCGGCGGCTCGGCGCGGCCGTGACGTCGGCGGCTCAACAAGGTCCGCGGACGAGCCGCCGCCGCGCCGTCCCGCCTCACGAGCGGCGGCCATGCTTCTGGGAAGGCGGCGCCGAATTCGCGCTGCATCGCACGGTTGCATGACAGTGAGTCGTGTGTCGGCGGCGCAGCCCGTGGCGGTGGTGGCGCGGCGGCGGCGGCGGCGGCGCAGAGCGAGGGAAAGGCGGCCGAGGCGGCCGGCTCGCCGGGCGGCCGCCGCCGCACCGCGCTTCGAGCTCCGTACACTGTGTGTAACGTACACTGCGTTCCATCACCAGCAGAGTGTGAGTGTAAGTGGGGAGTGTGTGAGCGCAAGTCGCGTCACAGTCGGGCGGCCGGACCGACGCGGCTGACGAGTGACGATCCCGGCGCAGTCCGCTGAGTCAGCGCGACTCAATCGCCGGCGGCGCGGCGGATACGGAACTCGTGCGGTGTATCGGGTATCGGCCGGGGCCGGGACCGGGGCCGGGGCCGGGTCGCCGGACCGCTGACTAATGACACAGCTCATCAGCCGAGATTCAGACTCGTGACACGCGACAGGCGCCAACACTACTGCACTGTCGCCCTGTTCGCCCGGTTTGCGAGGCACAGAACAGCAGCAGCAGCCGGCCCGGGCAGCTCGGCTACTCCGCTCATGGCCAAATGGGAAATACTGCTGCTATCTTGGAATCCGGAGATTGAGGCAGTTAATAAACTGAAATGAATGTCAAAGTCGCTCTACTCTTCAAAGTCGCTCTACTCTTTGTGAATGCACAGTATTTGAAAGTATTTGAAAGGCATTTGAAAACAAGTACATTTAACACGTCTCTTTTATTTTCACCTCTTCAAAGTGAGTGGATAATATCGAGCCTGTTCTCCCGTTTCGACGTTCATAATTGCGTTTCACTCTTCTTTCTTCTCCACAGGGCGGTGAAGCTTATAAAGCTCTTTTTCCACTGGTGCGTCACCCGATTAACGGGCTCGTCCTCCCCTGTCCTGTCTGTTACCCCAGTGACCTAGTGGCCATCCCTCCTTGGCCCGCCCTCTCGTTGCGGGGCAGTCCGTCCCCTGCCGACCCCCTGCCGTCCCCGCCGCCGCCCCTGCCGCTTCCCTGGACCGCCAGCTAGCCGGCGGTCCGTCGGGCCATCCACCACGGATCTACACGATGATAAACGGACTCTGGGCTGCGCTCCAGCCGCTCGAGCCTGCCGAGCCTGCCGAGCCTGCCGCGCCTCTCGAGCCGGGCAGATTACCGAGCAAGCTGGCGCCGTGTCGGCCGTGTCAGCTACCGCCTCTGGCATTTGTCAGCGAGAGCCGGCTAAAAAATGACCACAGACCATCCGGTCAGACGCCGGGGAGACAGGGGCCGCGCGCCGCGGGGAGACTGAGCAGGGTCGGAGGGCGCGGCGGCGGCGGCGGCGGCGGCGGCGGCGGCAGACGGCTGAGGCTTTATTGAATTGTGCTGCCAGAACGGGGAGATCGCCACCGAGCAGGCGTGATGATGGAGAGGCTGAGTTTTTGTCCATTTATCGCGCCCCAGACCAAATGGGAAACCCACTGACTGTCGGAAGCATATCAGTGGGAATGGTCAGTGGAATGGGAGACGCTGGAGTAGAACTGAATATGGAATATGGATTAATTCTTTTTACTGCGTTTGGTTTTTAATGGTCAATCGTTGTGATTTAAATCACATGGAATATTGCTTTTCAGTATTAGCTGGCTTTATTGTTCATTGTGCTGACTTATCATCTTGATTATATCATCAGCAAATAACACTAAAACGGAACCTATAAAACCCATACAAAATCATCAACGACCGGTACTATAAATCCTTCATCATCCTAATAATCCAGTTCATGTTATCACCAATGTTTCGTCAGCCACGCGTCCGGTACTGCTGACCCGGGAAACCCGACACATTTCTCCACCTGATAGTCTGGCCCGATCCCATGACCCGACTATGACGCATCAGTCCAGCTCGCCCACCACCTCCACCGCCGCCGCCGCCGCCGCCGCCGCCGCCGAGAGTCACCGCCCGCCGTCTCAGCCCCGTCAGCTGACTGGGTGCGCCATCACCGTCGACCAATTCCGCGAGCCGCCCGCCTGGCGACCGGTTCATTTCACGTCTCATTTTACCGACATCTGTCATAGCCGGCCGGATTCTTTCATTTACTCCTAATCTAATGATTTCGGTAATGATAATTTTTCGCCCGACATGTGCCGCGGCGCTGGCGGAAATGTGAGACGTTCCGAGTCGTCACCGGCGGCGGAGTTGGCCGGGCCGGGCGCGGCGGCGGCGGGCGGGCGGGCAACTCGAATACATGTCGTTAGCACAGTTCCAATCAGCAAATACCGAGCGAGATGAGGGGGCGTGAGAGCAGACTCGGGGCTGGACAGATGGGTCGGAGAGCCCTCCTGCCGCCCGGTGCCGCTTGCCAGGAGTGTAGCAGGTCCCACCGCTGTACCAGGAAGGTGGAAAGAAAAGTAAAGTTGTGAAAGAATATCGAGTACGTGTTAAGGTGCCGTAATGAACATCCGGTGGCACCCTTGACACCATGCTTGGCAATGCAAAATAATCTACCCAAAGTATCAATATGAGGACACTCTCCTCCAAATTCGTGACGCCGCAGCACTTCTTCCCTGAGATAACCTGCCTCCATCAGGGCCGCGCCAGCAGCCGATAACGACACATATCTGCGCGTCGACGATCGACTATGAGTGCGGACACTGCAGCCGTCGCGCCACTCTCTCCATCTCTCCTGCGGGTGTCTCAGGCACGCCAGTGTGGCCGCATCAGGTGTGTCGAACGCTGTAATTAGATCGAGACGCTCGCCGATCCATCTCAGATGCCGCGCCGACACAAAGCGCCCGGCCCGCTAATGACTCCCGGGACATATAAAATATAATTGCTTTCTAATCATGCGCGCTGTGGGACGTCAAAGCGGTTGGCAGACGAGCGGCTCGCGATTATTCGCGTCTCGATTATATTTGTTCAATGTGCGGTAATGGATCGCCATTGGTGCCATGGCTGGCCGCGGCGGGGGCGCCGGGCGGGGGGCGCGGCTCGCGCGGCGGAGGGATGCACTCTCCCCGCCGCCCGACACTGCCAAGCGCGCCTCGCCCAATTCATTAATATGCTTGTGATTTAGACGCAACTGCGTTTGTCAGTACTAGGAAGCCCAGGAAGCAGACGCAATTTGTCGCCGCCGGCGCACCGGCCCTTTCAACTGGGCTTCGGAGTCTGGCAGAGACAAAAGCCGGCCAACTCCCCCGGGACAACAACGTGACATGTCTTATGCTGATGATGCCAATTTACAATCCTTAAACAAGGGAACTTTTAATGCTTCCCGGCAAAAGGGAAGGTATGTTTCCATTTAGTTCAATTAAGGACGGAATATTAGCGGAAAACTATACAGCGCCTCCTAAGCAGTGCTATTAGTCAGAGACAAAAGGAACTTCCCAGAGGATAATATCGAAGTTTGAAAACGTAATTAAATACGGTGACAAAAATGTTTTAATTAATAATCTCTGGAGTAATAACCCCGTGAGAACAGGCCAAGTTGCGCCAAATGACTGTCAGAGCTAAAACTTTCCAGCAGCTCTGCAGATAATTCTTCATTTACGTTTCGCCGTAAATCCGAACCCTATTGGGAAGATGACAACATCACTATGGTATATGCGTCAGGCTCTACCCCACGCACCGTTTCCGACGGATGAGAAGAGCCCCATCTGTTGGGGTCTGTCTAAGAGCAGCTCGGTTTAACCAGCCACAAAACTGCCCTGTACTCAACTCAGGCAGGTCTTACACAACTAAGCACTTCAACGCTGGTCATACGACGCCGAAGTTTCCATCTTTGGCAGATTGCTGAACTTTATGACTAATATACCTTCATGGGGAGTCCAAAGAGACAGTTATGTGTACATACCTACCTGCAACATAATGAAAATAACCTCCCCTGTTTTCCTGTCCCAGCATCATCACAAAGTTCAGCGGTTGCTATCGATAGTATGAGGAGGTATTTCAAGGACCCGACCGCGTCGCTGCTGCGTCGCTTTCGACGATCGGTCCATGCAGCACCGGCTGCGTCGTTCTCGACGCCCATCGACCGACTATTGACGCTCTTTACAAATGTCGGATCCCCGGCCTGGCTAGAATGCAATAATTCAGCCCGCACTATCATCAATCATTCGTCGTTTTATCTTCCGTCTTCAATACAGGGCTTCTATGACGAATCAAACCCTAATAAAACCGGCATTCAAATTGAAATTCAAGGATAAAACACAATGCAACATCCACAGGCCATTTATCACGCGGCGAAATGTGTCTTGGCTCCCAGTCGCCTTGACGTGGCTGTCGATGATCGAAGAGAGGTGGGGGCGGGGGAATATAAGGCGTTAGCACCACACAGAAATCGACTCTGTCGTACGTACAATTCTGTGGTTTGACTACCAGGATGAAAAAAGAGCTCTAAGACTTGATACCAATACATTGATTAAGGTGCATCTCAAAACCATTCATTGCGTGAACAGACATTTCTGTAGTCATGTTATTGGCATTAGTGAGAAACAACCAGACACGTCGGCCACCAACCTCCATCAGTGTACTCATGAATATTGTCACGTTCACTGACATAACTGCGTCAGTGAACAAGAACAGTGAACTGTGTCGGCAGCCACATCACACACGAGTCTGCGTGACAGCTGAGTGTTCTCACGCTCTTCCGTGCCGTGTCCGACGAACTCACGCTTCTCAGCCGGAGCCGCCGAATAACGACATCACACGGGTAATTTCGTCCCAATGCGCCTGTGACATCCATCCAGCGTTCCTGTCCGCAGCAACAAGATCGCTCTTCCTTCATTTAGATCCGGACACTGACTGAGTCCCCATCCGGGCCGACAAGTCGTTAGAGAGTGTGTAATGCGTGTGGACAGGAGGAGGGGAGGCATCGGACCACCATCAGCCACCCTGAGAAACAGAGCGGAGGCGGGCGGACCGGCTGAAGTGGAAAGCAGTCCGTCTTTTGATGTAGATTGCCACATCTCTTCACCTGCATACTGTATGATGCTACTGCATGCATATTGCATACTGCATTATACTGCTGTGCTCTGTTTTAAATGTTGAAGATGCTGCTCAAAGGTTAAGCCAGCTCCTTTCATCGTTTTGTAAGACAGACTGATGTGAGTGTCGCATTTTCCGGAGCAATGCTTCTGACTCAAGTGTGCCAGGGATGACTGTGTCGACTCTAACCCCGCGGCCACTGTACCCAGCACAAGGCAATAAGCGACAGCATGACCATTGCCCACACAGGTTATATCAGACCCGGCACACTTCACACCACAGACTCAGCACTCTATCCCGTTGTGTGGGCTCTCCGTGTGTCCGTGTGGGCTCTCCGTGTGTCCGTGTGGGCTCTCCGTGTGTCCGTGTGGGCTCTCCGCGTGTCCGTGTGGGCTCTCCGTGTGTCCGTGTGGGCTCTCCGTGTGTCCGTTTGGGCTCTCCGTGTGTCCATGTGGGCTCTCCGTGTGTCCGTGTGGGCCGGGTCGGCACGGCTGAACCGCTCTGATCGGTAGAGGAGCCGACCCCAGCCCCGGTCAGACTGACCACCCGGATCGGGCCCGCCCACCACTGACGTCACAGGACCACACAGCGTCCCGCGGACCGGCGAAACTAGATCGGAGACCAGAGACCGGAGACTGGAGATCAGAGACCAGAGACAGAGACCAGAGACCAGAGACCAGAGACCAGAGACCAGAGACCAGAGACCAGAGACCAGAGACCAGAGACCGGGGGCTGGCAGCTGTGACTGAGTGCAGAAACCGGCCACCAGACCTTGATATCTTGCTTCATCAGTTCACGCCAATAGAGGAGGGTGCCGTGTTCAGATACGACCTCCGGCCCCATGCCTGGCTCCCGGACGCTGTAAAATGAGTCGGGGTGGGCCTGCCATGGCTCAGACTCTGCAGTCAGACCCGTCGCTGTCCGGTATTGACCGGTCTCGCTCCACAGACGCATCATTCATCGTCACCCCAAACGGCATCGACGCGTCTGCAGTTGAAAGAACCAACAAAAACCGGAATAATAATCGCAGATGGCGCTGACTGATGAAAGTCCCGTGCGGAAACGTCAGAAATCCAATTAGGGCACGGCCGAGGCGGCTGTCGCTGATCGAAAATCGCGCCGATTGCGCCATTTTTCATCTCACGGCTCATTGCCGAGTCGGAATCGGCAGAGTAATTAGGGCGTTTGTGGAATGACCCTTTTTCTGCGCCGCGGCCGTGATCGTTAGGTCGGGAAACTATCCAAAACATTCCTGGGAGATTTCAGATGGATGTGGCCATCCGACATTCATAAGCGCAGATCAACAGTCGAATCGCATCGTTCGAAAGCCGGGCCCGCGCAGACCTGTGTTTATCCCCTGACTGCCCTATCATTTGGCATTCTAAAACTGTGATTTCACTTAGTAAACTAATGATCGGAATGAAGAAATTACAGTCATTTGGTGACCAGAGCAAAAACAGCGGAGCGGTGGGCCGCGTGCTGCAGGAATTTAAAGGGCCGATCGCTCGGTGGACCATGATAAAATCGCCTGATCTTGTGATGAATTGCCAGTATCGCACCCGGGCCGCAGACGTAACGGCAGAAGGGCGGCTGCCGTATGATTTACAGCTCGACAGGCGAGGCAAAAACGGCACACCACGATCGCCGCTGACCGCGCCAGGAATGCCGCACTCGGCCGCCGCGGGCCGCGGGGGAGGGAGGAGGACGCATCGACCGGCCGAGACGGACACGGCGCGGCTGAGACGG